>JAUOBX010250076.1:0-11521 GCA_032360705.1 Eupentacta quinquesemita
GTATGTGGTTTCAGGAGGCCCTATTCAACAACATATCATGGGATATTGGCCGCAAGGAAATCATGTCAGATACTCTTAAATATTTGTTTTGGATTGGAGATTGTCTGATGCTGTTGATACTACGATGTGTAGAACCGAGTTCATTGGGTCATTTCCACACTTCACAGGCCAGTCTTTTCATTTCAGTTATTTCGATCATCCCCAAATTCGATCGTGTTGATCTGTCCTGTTCGATGTCTAACTTGGAATAATGTTGACCGTAACTGTCTGGTTACACATACTGCACCCTATCGCGCTACGCATAACATATGCAGGGACTGCAAGTATACCACCACCTATTGGACGGATTCGAATTCGCAAACGTAATAATATGCTAGTGGTTTTTATTTGAATAGTATTGAGACCAGCTTAGGAAAAACGCCTCACTGTGGTTCTCATTGGCTACGTTGTTGGCGATCAACGTGACGTACCTCTTCCTTTCCGTTGAACTAGGGAGAGTGTGCACCAGCGACTGTAAACATCATAGATGAAACACAATAATTATCACAAATAATAGTGGAGATCACATCACAATAAATAACTGGAGTTGTTGATTGATCTCTGAGGAGAGCAATGATGTTCGTAATCAGGCAGTCACCGTGTCATTGATATCAGTGTTCCATCACATGTATCATCATACTTCAGCCGCGACACCTGATCGTAAGTAACTAGTCGTTAATTGCTCGCTCGTGACCAACTTCCTTTGAAAACTGGCCGCAATGACAATAAAAATGCGCTCGGACCATGCCTTCACGGACAAACTCATAAAAATCAGGCCACAAAACTTGTTACGCACAACAGAACGTGCAGTCATCCTCTAATGTATTGATTACTCTCTTTATCTACTGACTTGAGTCTCCAATAGTGGTCCTTCTCAGGCAGTCCCAAAAACAATGCCTATGCGGCAGTATTCGAATATCAAAGATGTCCTTCGACAAATTGAACTATACGTGTACTATCAGATACTACGGCTCACAAGTCCAATCTTTCAGCCGAAAGATTCGTTAACAATTATTTCCACTGGAATGCAGAATACAATAGTGCAGTGAGAAATATTTGTCGGTCAGTCTTGTACGCAAAATTCCCGTTTTGTATACATTTGGTATAGATACATGAGTTTCATGACCATTGACATATACGTGTACTGATAAACACCACGCTCTACCCAATAAGTACTCGTTACCAATAAAAAGTATGAATTATAAATAGAAGGTTTCTGTCGGTCTCAGATATTACCCCAGGGCTGTGAAAATCTAAGCACTCCCGTAGAATTGACCTCATTAAATTTCCTTTGCCTCAAGCTAGGACAGAAAAAACGTTTGAAATGAACGGAATAGATCGTGTCACGTCCATCGGAATTACAATCTGTGATTCAATTTTAAGACGTCACATTTTATTGAACAAGCGAATGACCGAACGTACAATTGGTGAGAGCTCATCGACAGAAAATAACGAATAATCCAGAGCACCCCAGAAAGAAAGATACTTTACCTACCTAAATAATGATGTTCATTCAACACCCACAACGTACATATAGACAAACTTTGGTAGTATACGTATCCAGTTCGGTCATGCACATTTGCAATAATATCGATGGGAAAATCACTGTTTTGCCACAATATTTTCGATCGATGTAGAATTGTCTCCATTTGGTGTATTTCCAGGCAAAGTGTATCCGAACACAGATATGTACATATCTCGAAGGCAATGAGTCGTCTTCCAGACATTTGAGAACTGATGTTGCTATGCATGTGTTACTGGGCTGGGATATTGGGAGAACGAGACAACTGAAATCCTGCATTGCTAACAATCACTTTTCACCAGTGAATCAGCTTCATTTGAACTGGTGAAGTATTGGTCCACAACGAATCCCATTATCTCATTATCCCATTATTCTCATTATCTTCTAATCCATTCTAATTTAAGTTATTCTGTCTGAAACCAGGCACGCGTGGTATGAATATTCTACGTATACTAAAATGAGTACTAAGCAAACACTGGATTTGACTTCGAACCTATATATTGAACGAGAGCTGATGACTACCAAATATCCATTGTTTCTTGTCCATTGTTCACCAATAGCACTATCCCATATTTTGAAGATACTTCCAAGGATCTTCGAAAAACAACCATTAGCCTCAAGAGCTTATCGTCATGACGGTAATTTGGCTTTCTGGTCATTACGATCACTACTATGGCCCAGGATGTGTCCCCTGTAGAGACTGAAGCAGGGTACAGTTTATGCATTTTCAACCCATATGTTAGCACGAACACAGTAATGGCACGGCTCTTGGGCCTAAATTTGTCCCACGACAGGATATCCATTTTACAACATGCTCGCCTAATGGATTGGATGTAGTTGGAATATTCTGGAATGCCTTTAAGACATCCCTTACCCAATGTACACATATATTGCAAAAATAGGTATCGATAGTGCAACCAATACCCGGCAGTTAGCAGTTCAATTTCACCTGTTTTTGTATAGCCATTCAGGAAGTCTTGATAACGATTATGATATACCCGGAGTTGCCAGTGATGATATTGTGTAGCCGAGTTTGTGAACATATTTCATCTTCATAAGTGTCATTATTGCAAAAATACTCGTCAGTATCCAATTGCAATGTTTGCAGGATATTTATTCACCGAGTCCTGATAATGATTATAGAGTTGCCACGCCACTTCTTGTGCACGATGTATTTGCTCTTCCACATACAGCAAACACTAGGACACAAAAATACCGAATACTGATAATGATAATTATTCTTCATTTTATTAGAAGCTTATCAATTGCAATGGATTAGTATACATGCAACAAAGGCACGCAAGGAGAAATCGATTATTGTTATAGAAAATATAGACACTCACGATGGTAAGCTTATTGCAATGAATAATTTTTGCGATCATCAAAGATTATGTTGGAAAGGAGTTAATCGAATTCATAGTCGACAAAAGAGTAGTCGGAAATGAACTTTATGACGCTTTATCTGTTATCTGTGTATTCCTTTCTCCCATTGAAATAATTATCGACTGTCGAAGCTTACTTTTCCGAAGACGCTGTCTCCAGTAGGTTACATTAAGATATTGCTGAATGGATTACTGAATACTTCTCGGAACTATCGCGACCTAATTAGAAAGCACGGGCTGTAATAAACGTATGGGTTGCCAAGATCGTGACGGTTTCATCTGCCTCTGACGTCAGGGAGAAACGAACTTGCGTTCGTTTGTTCAAATATTTACGACCTCTTTATTATTCACTGGGGTTGCAATATTTATTGAGGGCCCAGCCAGAGGGTTGTTGCCTCGCTATCTCAGTTCGAGCATGAAGGTGAAAACTATACGTATATAATTCGAGCACGCCTGACGCATGGAAGGGAAGTACACACATAGGCCGATATGTAATGCTCGTTACAGTAACGATTTTCGCCTAAGAGGTTCTACAATTCGAAAGTCATATTTCTTCGAAAATCATTGTTGTATTGTGTTATTGTTCTTAGTCATAATAACAATATATAGGTAACCGGTCAGCTGGTATCGATGGGCAACATGATAAACAGTACCCCTAGCTATTCCCGGTTTAACACTTCTGCATCAACTCGACTAAGACCCGTACATTATCTGGATTCTTAGAAATTGAAGTGGATATTTTTCCCCAATTGGAAAAAACAGAACGGTTAGCGATTCCCTTCGATATTTGTATAACAATCATAGAGAATGTTACCGCACCATTGCATAGACAAATGTCTAGGACACTGACTTGTAATACTGTATTTTATGTTAGGCCCCCGTGGCTACGCCACTGCCTCACTGAGTCCCGAAATGTTGTTTTCTTATCTCCTCCCCTGTCTGATCTTCTCCTCCCTCGGCCTCCTGCCCTGCAAGATGGTATTGGACAGTCTTGATCATCGAGTAAGTTGACCCTACCACTTTCGTTTGCACTCCTTCAAAGTTGTGAGAAGGTTATTTCAAGGCCCAATAGCATGTCAGACCATGTTGTTCACTTCTTGGTTGGGGATGTGGTCTCTGTGGGAAATGTTAGGGAATCTACGGAAACATCGCATTCCCAGGAATATGAGGGTAACAAGAGAACACAACCGACGGATTGTTGACCGTAGAGTGATATTTATGTACTTCCAAATTTGCTCCAGTCCTGCTACTGCTGCAGTACTGAAGAGTATTTCTGGCTTCGATCCTTCATCCGTTACAATTGCTCCTAGCTACTGTACTTGAAGCGCAGAACTCCTCCCAGCTTATTGTCCTTGACTATGATGTTAGCGATGATGCTATTGATGCCATTAGTCATCAGCTTGGTTTTGGGCCATTGATCTCTATACCATAAGCTCTCGAGGTCTCATCGAGGCGTTCCACTAGGCTAGAGAGCCCTTTCTCATCTTCTGCAAGGGCTTCGATGTATCAGCGAAACGTAGGTTGGTGCATGTTCTGCCCCTATGGGCCTACTAACTTATGGTTTCCCAGGGCATTTGATCTGGTTACCTGAAAGAAAACGTTGAAATGGGTATGGAAGAGCAAGCCACCTCGTAGGACTCCAACTGTTGGTTTGAATCCCCACTTCCTTTTCATCATTGTAGAAGACCGCACTGGTTGCTTAGAAATAAAGCTGTTGAATCACTCATGGCATTGATGTTATGGTGTCTCATATGTGGCTGATGAGGCTTATTGTGCAATAATTTTGGCCCTGTTGTAAGTTACTTTCCGTTGGAAGGGAGACCCAAGGACTGTGTCTATACTGTTAGCCAGTTCCTGCAGATGTGTCAATGGTAGCTTCTCCTACTGCTCGAAGCAGTTCTGCTGGTATGTTATTCACTCCTGCTGACTTCAGTTTCTTCAGTGACCTAACACCCGCTTCTTCTTCCTCTCGGAGGATAGAATGATTGTATTTGTCAGTGACATGTGGAACATTGTTTCATTGGCTATGTAGTTATACACAGCTCAGGACAGTACTCTGTCCATTTTGCAGAATATCCTGGTCCTCTGTCAGATTATCTTCCTTCCTGTGTGATGAAGGGTTTGCTCAGCTTCGTGTTGGTCATATTTTTAACTAGTTGGTAGGCTTTGTTGCTGTTATGTGTCGTCAGACTATCTTCAAGGTCCTGGCATTGCTGCTCCATGACTCCTCCGATATTATCATATCCCGTTGGAGTTACTAGTTCGTACTGCTTGGCTATCAGTTTGATTTCGCTTCTTTTCAGCTCCCTGCGTATGTCACACAGGTTCAAGATGTCATTGGAAACCCATGCTTTTTTTGACTGGCCGTTGTCGTGCCAAGGATGTCGCTGGCTGTTTCTGTCATTGCCAAGTTGAAAGTGTCGATCGTATTTACATCTGTTTTATTTGGATCAAGTAAGTGGGTGGTAAAAAATCACCTCAATCATTGTTTGAAATGCTTTGGCGACATTGGGGTCTTTGAGCTTCTCGAGGTCGAACTCCCTCGTGACTATCTGATTGGTCTCAGCTTCTTGATCTTCTTTAGTTGGAGCCGGGGAGTTATTAACACTTCACTACACTATGGTCACTACGCGTTCCTGCAATTTTCTCACTGAACTGGAATGGCTTTCTGACCATGCTGTAATCTATTTGGTTGTGCGTGACTCCATTTTGTGCCAAATCCATCTCCTTTATGGTTTGTGCGGCCCAAATGTGTTAACCAGCTTTGGGCTTCCATAGTTGACAAATTCCAACATTCAGTAGCCTCTCCCGTTCGGAGTTTTGTTCGAGTAACGGTCATATATCCCACTCCAGTCGTAGAAATCATCATTTTCTTCCTCTGTGGAGCTGGAAGTAGGGGCATAGCCTTGGATTATAGTGATGTCGAATGACACTGCCCTCATACTTATAGGAATGAGCAGACTCGAAATTGGTCGATACCTTATGACTGTGTTCGTAATATCTCTATGTATCAGAAACACAACACCCTGTCCGTGTTCATCCTCTCTCCCGCTGACGTACAGCTTGTGACCTTCCAGGGTAGCCGTTTCCTCCCAGCGGACTTCACATAGTCCGAGGATGTTCCATCTATATCTGTCTAATACGTATGTTAGTTCTTCTGGGTTCCCAGTTCATCTTGATGTACTCACATTCCATGTGCCAATAACTTTATCGTTCCGGGCACGGATCTTGTTGGTTGGTACTTCAGTAATATACTAAGCACCTTCACCCGATGTCTGGTGTCCCAGGTGACGACCGAGTCGGTATGTTGTGCTATCTACCTCCACTGAAAAGTTGTTTTTGCCCAAACGCTGATTTAACGAGAATGATCCAGAGCCACTTTAGCCCGTCTAGACCATGCAATGTCGTAACTAGCCTATTCCGAGATATCCAAGAATCGATCGACATGGACGAATATTGTTGGCAGTAGCTCTTGCACTAAAATAATTAGCATGTGCAGGTAAAACAGTTTCTCTTCAGGTATCGTAGTAATGTGTGGGAAATGATCTCGCGGAACTGTTACAAACAGTTAAAATGTCTATGAAGTATGTTTTCTAGCCATTTTATTTGAGCATTTTTGATGCAAGATAGTTTCATCATGTCATTATTTATGGATGTTATTTGTGGGGCATGTTATTGTTCAGTGTTTATCTTTATTCAATTACCATTTATTTGTTAGATTGTGAATATTAGTAATGGTTTCGATGAACGAAATAAACAAAGTGTCCTATAGTCCATATTACCTTCACATGCAGATTAAATGAACTACCGCCCATGTGAACTTCAGCCGCATCCCAAGACCAGAATATTAATCCAGTGTATATGGAACAACCTAGATTTTATTTGCTATTTAGTCAACAATATATAATCAAGAAAATATTCTCCAAGAACCTTTCTCCTCAAAGTTATTCAAGTGCCCTTGGTAGTCCATTTTCCCCACACCTACCCAATGCACAAATTTACTATTTATATGAACCGCTTGCAAAAAAGATACCCTGTATGCTACTTCTTTTCTCCCTTTCATCGGATACTTTCAAGGAGGGACCATCCGTCATCACTGTGCTATTCATTCAAATGTCCTCTAACAATTCGTTCGTGACAAAATCTTGCTCCAGTTCTTGCTCCATTTGACGGGCGCGATGGAGTTCGACGTTCGATTCATGACAACTGATGTCATACGTATGTCATTCGTCATACGTACGTCATACGTGACCCTTCCGAAATATGAGAGAATTACACCAACCAATCAGGGTGGAGTATACTTCTGTGCCAAATATACATTGAACTAGAAGGAGTGACATACTAATTATACATTGGCGCAGGGTACATAACGGAGAGTAACAATCATTGGCGTACCGACATCTTGTCCGCTGGAGTCCTTCATAATTATAGCAATCGAAATATCGTCCAAAATATGTGTCTTGTGCACTCGTTAAACACCTTGTTTGTGCGTGGCACCCATGGTAAATATATGGGACAGTATGGAAAACACTAAGCTTATTATCTAGCTTTTATCGGCTCAACAAACAACGTCGAATGAAGAGTTTATATCATATTTCGAACCTATTGGATGATAAGGCTAATGACTAATTGACCCTGTATTCTACATCCCCATTGTAGGCCCCAACATTCCTTCTTCACAACGTTCAAATCTTAGCGATTGATCACTCTGGCCTACTTGACGTTGATATTGACCGGAAAACTGTCAGCATGATTAAGTCACCTCTTGAGTGATTTTGGGTACACTTGTGTCTTTCAGGAGGCGGCTCAGATACATGTGAACTTTTTTATCTTTTGTCATCGACTCTTCATTTTATTGTCTCTTTCGATTTGTGTAGCAGCAGTGGCTATGAACACACTCCTCATGACCATCAACATTGACCAGACCGACGGGTTATTTTTATGGCAGTGGCTTTTTGTAACTGTCTCCACAAGAACTGCTCCTCTCATAATTGCCTATGAACCACTATCAACGTACCTCTGCCCCGAACAAAATGTATGTTTTGTTGGATCATTGGTATAATATATTAGTATCTATGTATCTGTCTATCTATCTATCCATCCATTTACCCATCTACCTATCCATCCATTCATCAATCCATCTACCTATCCATCCATCCATCAATCCATCCATCAATCCATCCACGTATCTACCCATATATCAATCTATTCATCCATCCACTCATCTATCTATCTATCTATCTATCTATTCTATCTATATATCTATCTATCTACCTTCTGCAGAAAAAATACAATAACAGCTGTTTCAGTTTATGCCTTACTTCTCCAAATTAGATTATAAACCTAAAAGTTGTTCACATAGCCTATTTGAGATAGGTGATTCAGCAGTGTTGGTAGAGACAAAACCGCAATGAACTGCAGAATCCGACAGAAAATGCTACTTCTTCTACGAGGAACAATTACTTTTCTTGATATTGGGTAATAATGTTCTCGCACCCGATTATAACTCAAAATCAACCGAGTGAAACACGCGAATACCAGTAGTCATTGAAGAACTATATCCCGTTAGATTAGCAATATCTGTGAAGCGCTTTGAGCACTCGACCTAATCCATTGCCTAAATATTATTGCATATTATTGCATCTCCAAGAGTATGTGTTTTACTAAGAACTACTAATCGTTCATATAATTGAATGATTTTATTCTGAATATGATGATGATGATTGTGATGATGATATTACTTTTTTAGGCTTTTTTGCAATATAAGTAATGTCCAAATTTTCAGGGAGACGTTTTTTCTCCATTACGCCATGGTCTTGACGTATCCTTTGCAGCAAATCTCAATTACTTAGCAGAACAACGAAAATGGATGTCTATAATGTCAGAATCTATCTTGCTCATAAGCGTGGCGTTTCGCCGGAGTCCAGAGTCATTCTCGTAGCGCGGAGTCTGCAGTTACTGTATTGAGCATTTTCTTTAGGAAGTGAGGGAGAGACGTTACGAGTCATGTCTTTTATTATGCCTTATTTAGAATCAGGCCTTCTACTTTACTGAGAAATCAATATTTCAAGACTTGAAACAATCAATGACTGAAACTCGAAATTCGTTGCTAAACGGATATGTTTTTTCCATTAGGCATTTACGAGGAGGAGCGTTGGCATGTTAGGGAAAACCTGTTATTTTATTCCTCAGTTTATATTCCTCATTGAATCCTCGGATGACAGTTAACGTGTTCATGTGAGCCAGACAACTTGTGTATGTGTATTGAGACAGAGGAGCAGATGTTTCGTGTACATTTTAATAAGTTGGACACGGCCGGCCGAGGATCTCACAAGTGAAAGCCCATGTCTGATTATTTTCTCAAAATAGTTATTCCCAGGTCAAAATAGTTGCTACCAATGGACTACTATGTGATGTCAAATGGAAATACATTCACACGTTTAAAACCTCTACAACGCTAGCCCACTGAAGAGAGCGACGGTTGCTGATCTATATATCGTCAATCAGTAGGGATGTAGTCAAGGCTAGCCAAGCCAAGGCCGAAGCCGGACTGATCTCGAGTATAGGCCTCCACATTGTATGTGTGGCGGCCTCGAGGCCAATGAAAAAGGCCGGGCAAATCCAAGGCTGAGGCCAGCCTCGACTTCAACACTGCTCTCTGGAATATGTTTATATATGGTTTGACTGTGGTTGTTGATCGAGCTTGAGGAACACTCGCAAAATCGGAATGATGCTCACTCAAAATTTACTTCATGCTAAAACACATACTGTAACTCTTTTGGATGCTGTTGAGGCCGGATCATATTGCAAATAAATATTCATTTATCTTCATATGTTATTGCGATCGTAATAATGCATATGTCTTCTCAATATGTTGTACTAAATTTGAACTAACTATCTGAAATGCTAATAGTTGACCTCGAAGAAATTGAAATGTTGGATGGCAAATTGATGAACATAAACATTCATAATGTTTCATATTGTGTAAACTTATTGAGACTATATGCTTGAATTGTCGGACCATCTCCTGAGTAGACCTGCTTCCCCATAGCTAACTGTACACTAGATATCAATGGGCTGAAACTATATACTTTCATTCTGCGAAACAATCCATAGAGTAACTGTGTGAAAACTACATTTTTACAGTGACTTCCGGTTTGATATACCCCGTTTCCACTGATTGGCAATGAGGCTCCATCCTTCTGATATCTCAAATCAATTCAGCCAATTCAACCGTGAATTCCAATCACTTACCGGATCCACGGGAACAGATACCTCTAATATATGCCAAGGATGTACATGGTCTCAATTAAGTGCTATTAATATTTTATTTTCTGAGAAGACGTCACTGCTTTAATAGTGTATTTTGTCTTCGTAGGTTGTGTGCAGTGATACCTACTTCTACACCGGTGAAGCTAAGCGGATCTCCTAAGGTGTTGAGATGTCTGTATCAGGCCTGAGTAACCTTGTGCTAATGTGTTTGTTTCATCCAAACTGCCTTTTACTGGGAGATCGTTGTTAGAAGTGAACCCGCAGTCCTTCGTATGAATTGATTGCATGTATTCATCGGGAAAGTATGTTATTAATAATAGACACATGGGTGAGATTCCAATATTGATTGAATAAATAATTTGGAGAGTCAGAGCGCAGTGGTGGTCGGCTCATTCGCTGTGTGTATTTATGCACTCCCCTGACTATATGACGTTGAATAATTTTGAACAGATAAGAGGGCAAACTATCTCAGTACCATCTAATAAGTTGACATCTCATTTTCGACAGTCATTACCAATGAATAATTGTCACATCGTATATGCAAGTAATGTAAAATGTTCGATACACTTCCGATGAGTCTTAATTATTCCATATTTCATACATGTCATTACTATAGTACTCTGTTTCATTTCACAGCAACGACCTGATTCGGCAGTTCTGATGGGACACCTGATAATCCCTCATCATTTAAGGTCAGATTGAACTATGCTGAGCAGTAATTTCAATAACCCATTTACTACTTACCATGTATACTACGTACTACTACAACACTAAGCAACCCTGTGCAGCGCCTGGTGGCAGTTTTCGCGGGGTCCATCTTTCATCGTCTATTGTTAGTTTATTATCAGGAGTATTACAGCAGTTCTCTGCAGTATACTGATTACAGTCATGTTTTCCATCAACATGAAAGCTGTTATTTTCCTCTGTTTTTTGTGAACGTTAAATTCATCTTTTAACCAGAGCCTTCACACAACATTGACACCAGTATTTCTTCAATCTTCATGCTGTCAGCCTATCCATGGTTTGAAATGGCATAGATTATGCCTTCGGATTACATCTATCGATCGGGTCTGCTTGGGCCCAGCCAAGAGTGACTCGGGCATGACAAATGGTCCATACTCGCAGCCGAATTTCAATATGCTGGGTATTTATCGGATTTGGATGGACTTAACTCCGTGTATTCATCATGTCCACTTAAAGCTGATGTATGTGAGCTTCTGGAGTCGCTTAGCCTCCTCCGTCAACCATGTACTAGCCACAACCATGGCGCGCCGATATCGACAGTCACCGGCGGTAACCGACGAAA
>JAUOBX010250187.1:0-11520 GCA_032360705.1 Eupentacta quinquesemita
TCAAGTCCGCAATGTTTCTCCTATGTTCGAGGGAGTCCCAGTTCAGTGTGGAGATGATATTGGTTATGCTTTCAGTGTGCCTAAAGCGTCCAGTGACAAACCTGCCAGCTCTTGATTGGATATTCTCTAATTTCCTCTCGCCAGTGCATGGCAGTGTGAGGGGATCGAACCTGGGAGGCGTATTCTAGTTGAGGACGCACATAGATTTTATAGGCAGCCTCTTTCACATGAGTTAAACAGTTATAGAGGTTTCTAGAGAGGAATTTAAAGATCTAGTTGCTTTGGCTGCAATATTATCGATATGGGGGGTCTAATTTAACTTTTAGTCGAGAATTACCCCGGTCACTGGAGCAAGATCATGTCCGGAGAGACTATAAGTGAATTTGTGGGGTTTGGTTTACAGAGTGGTTCTGAGGACATGGCATTTAGAAGGATCGAAGGTCAAACACCAGTCATGAGACCATTCGTCAAGGGAGTCCAGGTCGTTTTGAAGTACACGTTGGTTTTCAGTAGAATCCATTTGACGGTACAGAAAGGCGTCGTCTGCGAAGAGTCGGACGTTGGATGTCGGGAAGTTCGTTGATGTAACATAGGAAAAAGAGTGGGCCAAGAACAATGCCCTGGGGTACCCCTGATCCGACATCACTCTGAGTGGAAGTTTCACTGTCAACCAGAGTACGTTGGGTACGATTATAAAGATAAGAATGCGCCCAATCGAGGTAATTCCCTCTAAGGCCATAATAGCCTAGCTTGTAGTTGAGGTGCCTGTGGGAGACCTTGTCGAAGGCTTTCGCAAAGTCGAGAAGGACTCCATCGACCTGGGAACGAGCGTTGATAGAACTAGCCAGGTCGGTACAGGTCAACAAAAGTTGGCTGTCTGTAGATCTTCGTTGACGGAAGCCGTGCAGATAAGGGGTGAGTATGCTGTTTCTCTCCAGGTGATACATGATGTGGCTGGCAAGAATGTGCTCGAGAAGCTTGCCAATTATGCTAGTAAGGGAAATAAGGCGATAAGTTTTTGGGTCAGAATTCTCGACCCTTTTCGTGAATTGGGGGAACATAAGCTTTCTTGAAATCATCAGGGAGGATACCAATGTCCAATGACTGCTGGAACAAAGAAACAGGAACAGGCGTAATTCCGACAGCAACAGCTTTGAGTAGTCTGGCTGATATCTTATCAGGACCAGTGGCTCTTTCAGTTTGCAGGTTAGCTATATAGTAATTTTTGAAAGCCAGCAGACGTAACAGTAATGTCAGGCATAGCGGGTGAGGGGATGGCTTTTGTAATTGATACAGGTGTCGTTGTTGGCAGTGAAAACAGAGGTGAAGTAGTCATTCCTGATGGAGGCTTTGGTTTTGGCATCAGCAACAGCCTAACCCTAGTGCTTCAATGTGGGAATGCCATGCTGGCCGTTTTTCTGGCTTTAAAAAAAAAATAACAACTTCTTCTTGTTGTCTTTGTCAGTAGCGTCGCTGTCAAGGAGATCACTAAAGTATCTCCCGTATGATTTGCTAATCAGTCTGTCCTCAAGTTGGCAATAATGTGCCTAATGTGGTATATTATAGGGTAATATAGGCATGAAGCATAATATAACTCAATTCAGCATTCAGTGAGAGTATCCAGCGCTGAATGAATTCTCTCGTTTGCCTATACATTCGGGTCGGATGAATGCATTTTTACAATTGAAAGGCAAAAATTAGGCTACGTGCATACCAGGAAAATTACTTACAAATAAATTCAAATCGTCTGATGTGTCGGTGATATTCTGAATGATTCCCTTGTCATTGTCGAGGTTGGACTCGTCGGGAACCCCACGGAGTAAATCCATCTTTCTTCAAATATTATGAGCCTACAACTGGTAGAGTCTGTCGCACCAGAGTGTGCTAACTTCGACAACCCTTAATACACAGCAGTGCTACCGGTCATGTGTGTACGTGGTTCGTGCTTAGGGCAAGGTCGCATAGGTCGATGAATCAGTAAAATGGTCAAACTTACCCTGCATATTGAGTCTAATATCAAGTCAAGGCCTCCCCTCAGTCATACACTGATTTGTACCACTGATCCAGGGTACCAGAATCTGGCTCGTCCCAAGGGGTGGGGATCAGTGCGCTATTCACCTGATTGATCACTGCATGATTAGTCAATTCTTTATATTCAGTAGAGTAGCTCCGCAATCAAGGACGAACCCAAATCTAGTCATTACTTTTGATACTTTAATACTTTAATACTTTAACTATTGTCTGGCTATAGGCCTACTATAGCCTTGTGTTGAAAGAAGTTTACTTCCGGTTGGTAAGATGTTAGGTGCTATTGTCAGACTGTGCTAGTAGTTACTGTTGTATTGAGAGAAAAAGGAAACATTTTTGTGGTACGTCGATGTATATGCTAAAACCCAGAATAATGAAATACATAAGAAATTGTACAACTGTGACGTCACACCAATATCACGCATTCAGTATGATGGCCAAACTTTGGAGGTCAATAATTATGCAACGAAGCATATCATACCGAAATGAGATTCGGACCTACAGTTTCAGTTTTCTATGATTTGTACTTTGATCATGACGAACCTTATATAAAGTCCTCTGGTATAAGCTAACATCACCATTTCCGTAGGCCTATCAATATAATGGAGGGCTTCCCTGCCCTGAATTCCACACACTTGAGTTGTGATAAACAACTTTAACCTAATGTATTGTCAAAGTTGCCCACATAATATTCTTGCCTTTACGCCGGATTGCTTGTAAATTGATAGGACCCGGCATTGATTATGTATCCATTGATTGCTGGCTGCATGATGGACCAGCTCGGCTGTGGCCGCGTTTATTGAAATTCGAATACGGAAATATTACAGATATAGAACGGGTTTTCGGGATGAAGAATAAGAGTTGAACAACTTCAGTCAGTTCTGGCGCCAAGTTGAACACTTATTTTAGACCACCTTACGCATCTACTGTTTTGAGCGTGAACACTTCTGATTCAGTCTCCAATCACCACAGTCGATGGTTTACAATAGCAGTAGCCAGTCATATAATTATGTCGTGTCAGTACGTATCAGCTGGATGACCGATGGTTAAACCTGGGACACCCATAGTATCGCAGCCAGTGCATTCAATCATCCTGACACTTCACTGATCAGAAGAACTATTGAACTAATGAAGAAGTCACTTCGACAGGGCTCCTCAATTGTCCCACCTCTGTGTTTCGTTATGACTAGATAGCTGCCTGTTCAGCACTCTGTTTTCACTCTCTTGTTCGATAATATAATACAATAGTCTGCCTGAATACTATCCATTGGTGCATTGTTGTGCATTACAACAGCAAGGTCTAACGGCTTATCTGTGGAAACACCCTCGTTAGTGACAATTGTTCTGATCGATTCCCCCCATCACGGAATATTATAATCGGTGGGTATTAGTTGTTATCGATTGTCCGCTTCAATGGTCACGTAGGGCCGCGCCATCCCCAGCTTGACTGCAATCAGTACGAGAGCGCCAATGACACAGTAGCTCACCTGTTTATCTGCATCTGTGTGATGCATGCATGCGAGTGGGGAGATTTGCCGTTCATATGACTCTCAAGATCACTAGTTGGGCTGAAAATAACACCTAGATGACCTTCGACACCTATATAAACACTATAGGAGAAGAATCATCCCGGGACGCCCTATTTCTATCATCTTTCTATATAGAGTGCTGTAATATCCAGAACATATCAATATTACCGGTTCTGGACATATCATGTTCACTAAGTTCTGAGACAACTTTGGCGTCTATTGACCTCAGATGAACTTTTCAATCACAAGAGAGCGAAGTTCATATATTCATTATGGGAAACTCACATACCATACCACTTATGAGCTTGATCAATCAAGGAGTGGCGAAGCCATCCTGAGTAATGCATTACTCATTAGCATACATTAGTCTAATGTATGCTAATGAGTAATGAGATGGGGTCGAATGTCCCACAGGTACATGGGTAGACAGTGACCCCTCACTCGAAGAAATATTGTTCACTTTGTGCAGCACGGGAAGGTATTTACCGTAAAAGTTCAAATTGACGGCCATGCTCCAATTGTCGCCCACCCCCACGATTTGTCAGGGATACAACATTTCAGGAAAATCCCACATTATTGCCCACTCCCTATTCAAACTCACCTATTCACAATAGTCTACTTAGCATAGCTAATTGATGCCCACACAAATGTCCTATGTCAATTGTTCGTGCCCTAATCGATGCCCACCCCCTAATTTGGTCAATGGGTGTTCCAATCGACGCCCATGGCGTCAATTAGAAGCTCTACTGTGTGGGGACACATGAGGACAGCGACAGTTACGACAGTACAATGATACATCGTTAACAATAAGTCTACGTGGGTAGTTTAGTCTGTTCCTGGAGGCTTAGCCGCTTTGAGCATTCACCTTGATATGGCTGTGGAATACGAAAAGACAAAACAACTTCAGATCAGTATCTTTATTTACAATACAGTACAAACTGACATAAATGATAAAGAACTAAAAGACTATACATTCAATATTTCATATTGAGCTAAAAACTAAGAAATTGTTCTTTGTACCTGCTATACAGATGAACAACACAAAAGAAAAAATAAAGAACCTCACAACACAAACAAATTTGTTCTCGAAAAGTATAAAAATCCACTGCTGAAAATGAAATAGTTCGGAATGCTCTTTCCTAGTCACAGTTAGTCTAGCCCAAAATGGTTTCCCTCTTATTCAATATAAGAGCAATATATTGTACTCAAAGTGCTCTTTGCCATGTCGATAACATGCTAAAAACGCTTCACAGATATCACTCTGATCACAGGAAATGGACGCGCTCTCCAACAGTCCCAGAGAGTACTCGGTCTCACCCGTCACTCCAGGCACCTCATAAAAAGCCCCTGCTTTCAACATAATATATGTTGAACAGGACCTACTTTGGGGGGAAATGGCCCCTGGTACTTTCTTCATAAACTGGACTCAATTTCCGTTACCCACAGATTGGCCCCTGGGCCACTCGATTCAGCCCCAGGATCGTACTAGAACTGTACAACCCAGGGGCTACTTTTATGCATAAGTGGTATGACAAGCCTTATTTCAACCAACCCTTGGTCTCCTCACAGGACGAAGCAACAGAGATGAATTGTCCTGCTCAAAGGCGCACCGCGGCAGCAAGCTGGCTGGGATACAGACTGATGACAACCTTCTCATTCACCAGTCCTGAGATCTACCGACTCAGCTAATCTGATCTCCAATGATTTCATGTGACTAATCCCCATCCATCCCTGTAATGGTAATTGTTCCTGTTTCACAATACAGGTGGGGGCGAATCACTGCTATTATTGTTAAATTGGGTCATTGCCCATAAACTGATGATCATTTTCTCTCCACAAATGGTTATATTGACTTTTACCTGGCGGAGAGGTAAATGAGCTCATCCATAAATTAGTATGGTTCAATATACTAAGCCAGTAACATCACGTGGCAACACACACCATAAACAAGCGGTGATCGCACCTAAAAATTGAATCTCATTGAGAGTTTCTCATCAGAGTGATATTCAAATTTCCACACCAAGGAGGGATTCCCCCATCAAAATCATGTTGAATTGACCTGGGATGTTTAAGAATATTAGAAACTTGCTATTCATCTTTCCACACTCTGATATCACAAGTGACAACCCATCATTGCCGTTAATATTGAGAGACAAAAGACAAAAGAGTAATTCAAGCCCACTACACATTTATCCTGAAATAAACTATAATGATATTCAGGAACCTGTGAAGATGGCAACATCTCCATTTTACCGAAGTAGCTGACAAATTCAGCCAACTATCCGAATTTCGATAGTTCTTACCAAAATAATGCTATTTTACACCTAATCCACATAATCTGAGTAATCATGTCCTATCGCTCTGTCAATATTCACAGGTAACAAGAGAAAACACAACACTTATTCAGCAGATACATAAAATAAATGCATGAATAGTACATTATACAACCAGCACGGCTACGAAATCTGAAAATACTCCACAGAGTCAAATGCACCAATTCCTTCCCCCATTCCACAATATTTTGTCATTTTGGACGCGTTGTGGGTGATGTCTGTTCCCTTTCCATATACAGAATGGAGCACTGATTAACCCGTATGCATTCGATACAAGCGGCAGTAGTCAACTAGTCATGATAATGGTTTCCGACTTGTGACTGTAAAAATAAGACTGCTTCAGTCATGACATTTTTCAGCTAGTAGGCTTTGGCGGAGGTGTTGGGAGAAGTATTCACAGTATCTAGGCGCTTTCCGTAGTTCATGTTTTCCTTCCGTCTTGGCCTGATCATGTTATCAATCCCAGCTGTTATATCAGTTCCAATTCATATATTGAGCCTTGCGGTTCAGGTAGAGTCACCCACACACTCCCAGCTGGGTAGGCTGGTACTATAGCTGATCTGAGTCATGACATTGTTAGCAAGTAGGCTTCGGCCCAGGTGTTGGGACGAATAGTCGCAGTAGCTAGGTGCTTTCTGCAAGGTCCTCCCCAACTTACTTCTGACTTGGCCAGATGGAGTAATTAATCCAGCAGAGACATCCGTTTCATTTCATAAATTGAACCTTGTGGTTTGGTTGAAGGCACCTACACACTTCCAAGCTGGGTGCGCTGGCACTAGCAGACAGAAATGACTCGCACAATGAGGAGTGTTGCAGTGTTGCTCCACCGACTCTCCTGGATATTCAGGCCACCTACCTCTTCTTATTTGGTAGAAAATAGTCAATAACAAATGATGGCCCTAATGAAGTTATTCTTATACTGGATATATCTACACTTGTATGATGAATAGGCAGGAACGATATTCTATCTGATGCAATCCTGACAAGAACTTTTCAAAACCGAATAGCATGTGCAATTATTCATTGACAGCGATTAGACTATGCATGCTGGCACCGTATTGTAACTGCTAGTTAGTATTGGATACGGTAATGATTATGGAAACGTACAGCACATCCCAGAAAAATGAATATATAATTACTAATTTGTAGACTGCATTTGGACCTAGCTATTCAACTTGACATGACCCTTGCATGCCCGAGCAGGATAAACCTAGGATCAGCATCTGAAGATAGGATTTCTTTTCCAAATCCCTCGAATAGTAGTCCATACCTGTGCCCAAATTTGCATTATGTCGATGGGAAATTCTCCTCTGATTTTGGGAATCTCTCTCAAATCAATTTCCGAGCAGGGAAATCCCTCCCAGGCTCGATTCCTTAGTGCTAAAATTACATTGTCCTCCGCCTTCTCGAAAGTGAGATACAGATGTTCCCTTGAAGAGTCCGAAATAGCTATCAAATCTGAGTCAAACGGGTAGGGCTTGGGTTGTTGTTGTGTAGCGGACACATTTCTCAGTTGCAGATCGGATGACCTTAAAACACATTTCCATAGACCCAAACTAATAACATTGAACGTACATTTATTCCACTCTTGTAATAGTGTGACGTTCTAATAATGCACGATCTTATCGGTAAAATTATTACAACATTTTTAAAGAGATATCAAGTACAATATGTATATTATCCTAACCTCAATCTTCCAGGACATCTCTAAGCAACCGCGGCCATAAAAATTAAACTTTTTATGGTGTTTCGAAATATTCATTGAGGAATTGTTGACGGAGTTTTCGTGATTCATAATAAACAATTAATAAGCGATGAGGGCACACCCAACTGTTTGATACTATATTTCATCTGTTTGTGTTTATATTAGGAATGACATGGCAAATATTTCATTGCATTTACTCATTTAGTAGTCGGGTACTTTATTATCGCGAGAATATAAACAGTGATAAAATAATTTCATTCTCTCATGACCTCTCGTCTCTAGTACATAATAATTGTGGCGTGTTTATAAGTTCATTTGCATGTATAGCAAAACACGTAGATTGAGACAACACAAACTACTGACTATTACGAAGAGGACATTTTACGAGTGACTTCGGATGTTTACTGTAGACAACGAATGGCTACTATACTTGACCAAAGAAAACGAAGTTGAAACGTTAAATCCTAAAAGTACATGATCACCCATAAACTAGGCCTAGAATCGGGCATGGAAGTCAGAGAGCGGAGGCCCTTTGTGAGCAGGGAGAAGTCTTTCGTTAGATGACATTTCCCTGTCTTAGGTGGTCATATAACGACTGAAAAACATTTACTGCATTCATGTAAACCAAACAAGACCACAACGATGTGGTGAGATTCCTTGCCTTATTTTCGCTAAATTGGTTGTTTAGTCGTAACATTAGTAATGTGTGCGACACCGTTTTTGTCTAATGGCAGTTGACAGCAAGGTTCATATGTCATTTTCGGAATGGGTAATGTATATAAAAAAAACATCTCAAACTTGAGATACGGGCCCACTGGGACATGTCAATTAGGCCACATGTCATGTAGGCTGGTCATGTGACTTGTTCGCCCTGCTCCCCCATCCCTCCCCGATAAAAATATGTTTGTCTATTTTCAATTTAAATTCATGATTTTCAGTTTAAAACCATTCTAAATGAGATTTCTTTGTCCCAGCCTATAAATTGTCCTGAATTATCCCATCCAAGGCTATCAAGGGAATTCATTAATTGCTCGTTCCTAAATATTTTGATCACTGCAAGATGGTCTTGTTTGTTCGAACTCAAAGGGGCTGAACACCATTCTGGAGTGGACAAGACAAGACCCAGTTGAATACTGTTTACACAAGTAGTTAATTGATCAAATAATATAAAGGGAGCCACCGTGACTTCACTGTACATCAAGATATCCATTCTTCACCAGTGAAGACAAGTTAGTGGATCACAATGCAGAATCAGCCAAAGAATTAGAAGCTAATTTGGCTACTATGGGTCCAGTATTGAAAGTCATTTTGCAAGGGGATGAATGATGCATAGATGAGTTGTAGGTTCACCCCTCCCACTCGGTAAAGAATGGACGAGCCTCTCACACAAGTGTAGGTAACAATCGAGTTTTTCCTCTTCATATTTGTAACCTATGAACCTAATTTGAACCTGTTACATGTCTGCGTTCTAAAGATATCGTGTAAACAAAAAGTGTCAAATACATACACACACGCACACACACATCCACACACATACAACTGCATGACTGCGTAGATTCCTTGTACTTCGGCAAGGAATAGAACAAATATCACTGTAGGAAGTAGAGACAAGCGATAGTACACTTAGTAATGTGTAGCACAGTCATGCTTAATCATAAACTAAGTGAATATGAGAAAGCCCTATAAGTGAATACAGAGAACCATGAGTGTATTCACGTTATAATTCAGCCTACAGAAGAGCCTATCAGTGTTATCCGGGTTACATTCTGTCCTAATTCCGTGCACTCGCCGCTCATTGCACTCTCGAACAGGTATACTCTCGTTCAAAATAGTAACAGAGCTATAAATCAGGCGCCTGTGAAACACGCGGGCTATATCTAGTTCGATATTGTCGTCATTATCGCAGATTGTTCGTGTGAACCGGGCTTTGACTTATATGGACACATTAATGTGCAACGTGAACGCGAGCTCTAACTCAAACAGAAGTATTTCCAGACGTCCCTAAATTGATTTCTCCTCCACGTGTTTATGCTCCCGTATTAATTGCGGATAGTTTCTCAGCTACAAATTTACCCTTGTCCATATATAAACCTGTGATGCTGGGGTTGCTTTTCGCTTTGATTAAAAATAAAATACATCATAAATCTGCTATATGTAACCGATATACTCGTATGTATGAAGTGTTGCGCTCATGTAGGGTAGTCCAGATAAGCTGGGATGATATTGTTCGTATACAAATATTTATTCATTTGTGCATAGCAGTTTATATGAGATAATATATGGTCATAAAAAGAAATCGAGTTTACTCCATCGCAATGGAACATGGTGCAACAGGTTTCAAATACCCCCAAAATGCATTATCAAAAATGTATACAGACGATAGAACATTGAGACAGGTGAAAATGCTGAAATACTCCCGCACTGATTGCGAGCCTATTCCTTACAAAACTCATCGGCAAGACTAAGCACGGCTCCTGACAAGAAAGAACGCCCATACCTCTCTAGACTGCTCCTGATTACAATAGATCAGCCAGTTCTACTACTATTCCCCTCTGTGACTTAGTGGGTGTTCTTTGCTCATCTACTGACACTGGCAAACTCGCCTCGCTTTTCTGACAAGCGTATTAGGCTCCGCCATATCTGTTGGAGTCGTATTCCCACCCCCTGCGACCAAGCAAAACGTGAGGGGACTCGCCCCTGCGCTTCTTTGGACATGCGGCGCGCCTCCCGGTGAACGCCCTGTGTCTCCGGGACCTAGTGGCTCAGATCCGCATGGAGAAGGCGGTTAAAGATTAGAAGAGATATATATATTCGAGTCATCCTCGTTCCCACAAAACAGGACCTAAATCACCTAATCTTCCTGTTTACGGCCGCTTGATATAGCATCTGTTGTCCCTTATTCTAGTTTAGTAGATGCTTACTTCGATTCTCATGATATCTGAAACACTAAATTCAACGTGGATGTGATGTCTTCTCGTTTATACCTTCTGATAGTTGATATATAGAGTCTCTGATATCTATTCATTCTTCCTGCCTATGTATATAATCATACGTTTAGAACCAGTGGAGGAACGAATAAATGAAATGAACTAAAATGAAATGAAATGAAATAAACTAGGCAGTTATATTAATAGACATGCTTTATCACATACCTCAACCTTCCCTCTCATCGCGAAGTAATGTCACACCTTTATTACAGACGACCAAAATGATTCATGGGATAGTCTGCAGTCATACTGTTTGAATTGAGTGGCGTATGAAGACCTGTGATGTCACAGTTACCATCCATCACATGAGGGTATCATATGTTAAATTTAAATACATGATGAAAACTGGTACAACTTTTTATCAACGCCGTTGAGCCTCTATCAATTCAAAAGCATAGTCACAAACGAAATAGAATATATATATTATATCTCCTCCGTTCACAACGCACAATTATATAGATCGGTCGTAGAGTTGTGAGAACAATCGCGACCTCAACCATAATATATATGTGACGATTTGGCCATTTGCACTTCGAGTGGGTTTGACACCGTAGACAATACGCACAACTGGATACTGTTTACTCAAATGTTTCAGTTCACATCATTATAAGTATGATGCAACATCTACAAGAGTAGGAAAAATGCATATACTCGATACTGTTATCTTGGATTATAGAGTTATAACCATACCACGTCGCTATTTCTCTCTGATTCACTGATCATATGATCACTTGTTCACAACTTCTAATACAAATGTATCAACTTAGGCGGATGATCTGACCAAACCCTTGTCACCTGCTGTGTGATGAGTAAACCTTGTCGTTTCCCCAAAAGTTAGCATATATATGGACTGATTCGTTGATTCAAACACCGGGCTCATTGCTCTCTCTATCTATTTGTGGGAAAATTTGTGTCGGGCGTTCCGATCAAATTATTCT
>JAUOBX010250298.1:0-11519 GCA_032360705.1 Eupentacta quinquesemita
GAAGATCACTAACTTCAAATTCCCCCTTCACCTGGCGCTGTATCAAGATCTTATTGATGAGCTCTCACACTTGTCTCTCCTGTTCCAGCGCAATGACATTAGTCTCCCTGATGTGCTGGATGCTGTCAGCATGACTGAGCAGGCTCTCAGTGGAATGGTTGAGAATGATGGTCCCATGTTAACATCATTGATGGGAAGCCTGGAAGGTGAGGAGTGCCGAGGAGTTCAATTTTCTCACATCGTGTTATGAATACAGTCATACACATAGTTTTGTTGTTAAAAGATATTCAACTGAGACGAATATAAGGAGAGGATCATATTTTGTGTTGTTTCTGGTATTATTCATCACAATACATTACTGTTACATATGGAAATCTAAAATAGCCCTGTGCTTTGGAAAATAGCCCCATGGCCTGGTTCACGGGTGCCCTTTTTCATGGAAATATGTCCAAATAGCCCCCGTGACCAAAAAATGATATCCTGCCCTGGTGACTCAACAAAATTTGCCTAAAAATCTTGACCGGGTGTCACTCTGATCTCTGGTCAAGGTATGTAAGGTTCCCCTTAGGGGACAGACATATGACAGTGCAGCTACCACGGATGGCAAGACCCACGAGACAGAAACTCACAAGTGGACCACAAGACCGAAAGCGCACAAGTTTGTAAGACCACAGCTCCAGTCTGCTCATGAACTGCAACAGGAGTACAGAAAAGGAGGTCTATTGTCAAGATTTGCAATGCTGTTCACATTTTACTGAGACAAGGGCTTCCCCACCGTGGCCATGAGGAACAGGAAAGTCACTTCCACCAGCTACTCCTGATGCAGGCTGAGGGAGATCAACAATTGAAGGATTAGCTGGCACGTGACACCAACTGGACTCACCACCAATGCATTGGAGTCATTCACCAACTTTTCGCACACAAAATCCTATGGGGGAATGTTCGAGATATTCTAGAGTCAGGTATTAATTGTTTCAGTTATTGTAGATGATATGCAAGAGGATGTTGGCGATGAGCAGGAAAGTGTATGCATACGATAGGTAGGTAAGTCCTCCCAGGTGCATGAGGAATTCATTGGATCTCACAAGCTTGATGAGACCCCCAGCGAGGCAATATCAAACATGATATTAGATGCGCTGCTTAGACTAGGACTTTACAAGGCTCACCCTTCAAGGACAGACATATGACAACTGGCAGTAACATGAATGGTAAGAATAACAGGGCGCGATGTCTGCTGGTGCTGCACTTCAGGTGTGCTGCAATTATCCTCAACTTAGTTGCTGAACGTTTGCATGGCGCTGATGGCATGCTAAGGGATGCCATGCCCTCGACTGGCTCAATGAACTTGGTAAACTGGAACCGCTATGTCCCTCTCAGTCTCTTTGTAGGTGTACTGCCATTACATCTGCCATCAGCTAGTACCGTGTTGAAAGCCTCTTGGAAATGGGATAGTCAGGCAAATCTTAGTGCCTTGAGAGACATTGTGATATGGAAAAAAAGGTATTTGAATGAAGGGGAGAATTAATCTCTGTCAAAAATCTGGGGGTTTCAAACTCTAATGACCTTGACCATATTTTTCTCACCACTCCAGATGGCACAAGTTCCATCATTATCCTTTAAAGGGTGTGTGGGAGGAGTGGCAATTTGGAGTAAATTGTGGACAGATAGATAGATAGATGGATGGATAGATGGATGGATAGATACACTGCATGATCACAATAGCTCACCCTAGGCATATGGCTGAAGTACAGCATGTGCACAAACAGTCTGGGTCAAACACTCTTTTTAGAACATTGTTCAACACCTTCCAAAGAGGGTCCAACAGTAAGTAACAAGGCTGTAGGACCTCAGGCTCTGAAGAGTGACCCAATTGAAGGAAAGGCCAGGAATTCCAGCTTACTATGTCAGATGAGCAGAATAATTTTGTTGAGATAACAAAACGCTTGGCTTTGTTAATGACTTGGCAGGAATAATGTCCAGGGAGAATTACATTTTTCCTCCGCACACCAGGCTCCGAATACACCAGTATACCCCACCTCAGCCACTTCTCTGATGAGAAGCATATGTCATTCTAAACTATCAGATATCAAAACTATCAGATATCAACACTCCAGCTGATGCCAGAACTATTACAATGAAACATTTATCCGTATTCTCCATCTGTTCCTCCCACGACACCTGCTTCTGGATTACTAGCATCACCCAGACTGCCACCTCCATCCCAACCACCAGCTCCGTCTACATCACCCGCCACAAACAGTTCCTCCAATGCTCACAGGTCCATCTACGCCACCAGTAGCCACATTGCCTAGCGGTTCACTTATACCACCTGTAAAACACATCGATCAGATGGACCTAGGGAAAATCACAAGACCAATTACAGATGATATGGTTCGTTTTCTGATGACTGATGAGACAAACGCCGTTCCAGCCAACCAAGTGTGATATTCCGAACGGTGATGAAATGATGGCGATGGAACCAACAGAAGATTCGATCCCTCTTGGTATAGGAACGATTGAGGTAATGACCGGAAATAACTTGCATACTTGATTGAGAAAGATGCCATGATCTGCCTGCCATGCTACTTATTATATCCAGTTGATCCGAAAGGAAGTGGTGGCAGAGGACGTCCCTGAAAAGAGTGGTGTGTGACTGGGGTTCATGACTGGAAAGGGGCAACCAGTGAAACAGGTGGAAGGCACGAACAGTCCATTACACATCAGGACGTTTGTCAGCAGATGACGATGCACTGACTGGCCAAGAAGTATCTATCGAAGAAACATTGAGTGACAACATACACCCGTGCACAACTACAGCGATCACAAAAATTGCCAGGACGACTAATTGAGCTCATTGTTTCATTTGTCAGGCGAAACATCGCCTACAGGGGACATAGAGAGGATAGCGGGGAAAATTGTGGCAACAGCCTTACACCATCAGGCTAAACATGACAAAGTTTTAGGAGACCATCTTACCTCATCGCCAAAAAATGCTCCAAATACCCATCACGACATCCAGGATGAATCATTCAGTCTGTGTGCAGACGATGTGATGTATACTGCGACAGAACAAAAGATATCCGATGTGGAACAGATGTCATCATTCATCAGGTTTCAATATATTGGAAAATGTTGCGTTGAAGAGCGTACTTTGAGCATTGTAGCCCTTGATAGCCAAGATGCTGCAACTTTTACAGCTAGTATAAAAGATGAGTTGAAGAGGCACAGCAAAAATATAAAAGATTGTAGAGGATTGTGGAGTGGTCGTGGTGTAGTGGTGACAGCACTGGCCTTGCATGCTGAAGGTTGGTGGTTTGAGTCCCGGCTCGGTTCGTCAATCTGAAGCCCTTCTGCTGTCTACCCAGCAGTAAGAAGGAACCTGGTGATTTCACTGGGGAAGAGGCTGTGAAGAAAGGGGTGGGCCACCCTATCTCATATACCGTTGGCCTAGTTCGTGAAGCATCTGTAACAGGTTCACACCCGACGTGATTCGATCGCATGGGACTACCTTCTTCTGTAGAGACTAAACATATGACGGCACATGTGTTATGTCAGGGTATATCACTGGTGTTCAAGCCCAAACTAGAACAGAAGCCCTCAAAGCCGTGTTCATGCATTGTCACGCCCATGCACTCAATCTTTGTGTTATTAGTACCCGTCAGAATACATATACAGTTCGAAACGCTTGGAAAACTAAATATTTCCTGCAGTAAAACATCGAAAACATCAAGCGTGATTCATCTCTTTTACCCGCATGTAGAAAGAGACCCTTACAGAGCATATCAGAAATATGCTGGGGTAGTCACAAGTCTGCGATTGAGTCTTACGTGGAATTAGCACCAAGCGTAGCTGATGCTCTGGAGACGTTAAAAACAATGCCAGGAATGACATCATCACAGCCTCAGATGCATCTGGTCTCCTACAGAATATATCATCCTTCGACTACATTAGAGCTCTAGTGGTAGCAGGTGATATTATAAATCTAACCCATTCATTAACTATGTATCGCCAATCACCTAATATAAATTTGTTGGAATTCAACAACGTCGCTAATGCCGTTCATGGAGAACTCCTAGATCTTCGAAACGATGAAGCAGTTTCAAGCTTGATGACTGACGCAAGAGAGAAAGCTGAAATGATTGGCTTTCATGTCCCGCTAGTGGTCAAAAGAAGTAGACGGGACGTCAGTGGTGAAAATCCCGAACAATTTTACATGAGGGAGCTGTTTTATGATTCTTTAGACAATCTCTCACTTGCTTTGAAAGACAGGATACTAGGACAGAATGCAAATCTCATTACTGCATTTGGCATTATTTCCTATCCATGTTTATTTTCGACTCAGATACAGGCTGATACGAGTGAAGATCTGAACTTACTTTCAGAAACATATGGCCGCCATCCAGATCCCGACATAGACCCATCAGTACCCAATGCCAGTTACAGAGTATTTTGAGCTGGCCCACAAGGTTGAACAGCCTGAGGCCTATTTCAGGGCAGCTACAGCTTTGACTGCGGCAAAGAACTTCAGGGAGACGGGAATCTATAGTATGAGCAGGGCTACTTTCGAGGACTATGAATTAGCTGCCACAGAGGTGGCTGTCAGACCTCCTCACCCTAACATTTAAGGAAAAGTTGACACGCTGTCTGAGATGAGGAATACAAATGACACTTGTGTAGGACAACAATGATTTCAGGGAAGAAATTCTCTGGTGGGGGGACACACACAACACAAATATTATTGCAATCCAACATGTACAGACACCTGACACCAGGCCTGCTCATCCACCAACTACCACAACAAGTAAAGAGGGGAAGGTCACTGCAAGCTCCGGAATGTGAAATCCTACCGTTCTTTGGTAGGTGAAGTCCTAGCCAGACACATTCCCCAAGAGTATCGACGTCAGGAAGGTCCGTCCAAGTCACAGAGAGTCGGTATATCACATAACAAAGATGCTGACAAACGTCCATGAGCATACACTGCGTCTCAGTCAGACTGGCTTCAATCAGCTACTAGCTGACCTGACAGAGGAGATCCCCACCAAAGATATCATAGCCTACTTGCCAACTGAGGAAGATACTCCAGAAGGATGTAGGAGAGTGTAGCTCGGGCTCAAGTCTATTGCAGTTGTATTCGATCAAGCCATTTACTGAAAGGCGCAGGCAATAAAGTGGCAGGTTCCACAATTCCAAGAGAGAATAGTCACACGACTTGGTGTGTTTCATACAGCTATGACCTTCATGACCTGTATTGGGAAGAGATCCCAACACTTGACTCATGGTCGACAAATGGGGCTATGAGTGGTGATCAGTAGAACCGTAGTCCACATTGCCAGAAAATCATGGATCATCGACTGAGATGGTGAGGATTCTTGGAGGCCTTCTGAGAGGAAGAGAGTTGGAGTATTCCTCGTTGATACACTCTCTTAGCACAGCCTTCCCGAGTCAGATGCACACCCAATTATTACCCAATGGGTAAGAATTCAAATCAATTGTTGCTACCTACCACACTTTCATCAAGGAGAAGTGTGAGCTTGACACGACCTACTCATTCTGGAGCACATAACTAAATATGGTGGAACAGTTCCCATGTATAGGAGGAAGGATGGGGAGCTTGAAATCATCAAATGTTGTCAAGATGTGCGCTTATGTCACCCATGTGTCTGCTGATGTTGAGCCGTGTTGAACCCGATAGTACCAGAGCAGACATATCCAAGAGGTGGCCATACTCCTGTATCAAGCTGTTGACAAGGTGGGTGGGAACATTTGTGCTTCAGGCATCTGTGGGCACCTTCCTCTACACATCTCAGATGATCACTCACCACAAGCTATCAAAGGAGGAGTTGAAGCACTTGGCTGATGATGCAAGGAGCGAAGATGAGATTCTGCCGTGTTGACCCCAATGATATTAGAGTGGACGGACCCAAGAGATTCCAACAAAGAGGGAACCATACCGAACCATGAATTGTAACAGACTTTCGTTGGTGGGAATATGGACCTTGAACATGCCTCCAGACTCATGGAAGAATACACATTGTATAGATTGGAAGCTCTGAGGCCGTGTTACTCAAATTTTACAACCATAGAAGAGTTAGATGTATCTGGTCAAAATAGTTTCCTAATATTTCTTTCCTATTTTCCTACAATTTATTGATTTAATATATCTGTTAGAAATGAATGTATCTATTTTCTGCAAAGTTCCCCTGTTACTGTATATATATACGACTGGTCATGTGAGTATGTCCGTCTGGTCGGGGGGTCCGTTCAAGACCCGGTAATAAAACCATACCAAGTCATTCATAAATTAGCGCTACACAAACGCCAAGCACCTGATCATCCCGCCCAGTAAAGGGAAGGTGGTGACATTGCTGGTACATCAGCATGTGTCAGTAGGCCACAGCGAATAGGACAGGACACTGGACATGATTCACCAGAGGTATTAGATACTGGGAGCGCTACAGACAATGGCACCACTGCCCGCGCAACAAGTTCACACGATACCCCACTGTTCACCTTCACTTCTATCTAGGTGAAACAGAGAAAATCAAGAATGAATAGGTATGGTTGTATTTTCACCTGTATGGTGACTAGAGCAGTCTACCAAGAGACACATATCAAAGATTTGTTGCAAGGAGAGAGCAGCCGGAGAAGATGTTCAGTGACAACGGAAAGAACTCTGTCATTCATGGCCTGTTTTGAGAAGAGCTTCCAACATGTCAATTGCAAAATACTCTTGAGTATCTGCCTCGGGGTTGGCAAATGTGAGTACATCGGTCTGGCCAGTTGAAGACCCTGTATAACAACCCTGTCATCCAGACATAGCGCTATTTAAACAAATCAAGCTCCAAAATATATATGTGAGCTCAAGGCCAACACAGTTGACTATCAAATCCACTGGGAAATCCTCAAAAAGTCGAACACACACTGGCGACCATCGGGTCAATGCATGAAGTTTTGAATAAATACTTTGTCAAGCTACATGAGAGTTTCAACCATCCTCATTGATGTATTTTTGGTAGTGTCTATGCAGTAAATACTTGTGTATGCCTTGCTTTATTGTGTCACTCTGCTCATGAAAATGGGTACAGTAGGGTAAATAGAGCTAATTTGTATGATAAGACGAGGTCACACTCGAGGGTTGAGGTTGGTGTTCGCATATATTTGGGTCTGTCATAAATCACTTGATAGATCACGCCACACCAAAACAAAAGGCTGCAACCAAGTTGAAGAGAGCAGTCACCACAATAGCAACAAGGCAACTGTCATCAGTGTTCACGTGTGTGAAAGAAGTAAAGTCGATGATTTGCAACAAGCAGCCACGTTGTTGTTTGACTCAGAACAAAGTACAAATTTGGGTCACATCATCCGAGTATGGGACTTGGCATATCCTTTGATGAGGTGAACACATTCACACAACCAGATGCTGATGATACCAGGAAGACAAATTCTGATTTCATCAGTGCAACTACTACAGCATCTGTGCAGTCATTCTGCATGGAGTGGAAGAGGACACGGACATGTTGACCAACCGAGTTCAGCCATTAGTAGATGCATTGGGCAACAATGTGGTGAGCTGGTATGCCTGGGTAACAGACTTTCATCGGTGGGAATATGGACCAGGAACTCTCCTTCTGAATGCAGATTCTTTAGACTGAAGCGACAAACCTGTATTAGGCAAGTTTGACGAGGGAAGAAGGGTCGGAGGTATCCACTCAAAATATCTTGTACTCAACGCATTGAATATTTATATTATTATGTATATCTTGCTCATTCCTCCATCAGTTACCAATAACATGAGTACGTCGTATAACAACCATATTACTGAGTCATTCAGACATGAGCACTATGCAAACAAAGCTCCCAAAAAAAATATGGGAACCCAGGGCCAACGCAGTTGATTATCAAATCCCCTGAGGAATCCTCAAAAAGTCTAACACACACTGACGATCATCAAGTCAATGCAATCTTTGCATGGATGAAAAAATTCCTGGCTGGCAATAAAATCAATTAGCGCCCTGAACTGAACTCCATTGGGCAGTCATGGTGCATGCCTCTCGAATCAAAAGCTCCATAGTCTGTTGATCGATGTGCTGGTTACAGCGTGGGATACTGTGTTTGGTGTTATGTGATCGTGTGTACTACTTATTCTAGATATATAATTTGTTCCATAACTCGTACAATTTGTTATTATTGTTCGTTGTTTACAGCTGTTAAGCACTTCAAGCCTTTTGGGGGAGTGCTATAAAGATACAAATAAATATAAATGTACTTATATTATTATCACTATATCATATATATATACATATATATTTAGGTCAGGGGAAGATGTTATGGAGCGGATTTTCCCACAGTTGGGCACGACTATTGGTATTGGAATATCATTCAACGATTCCTGTTCATGATGCTGATCACGTTGCTGTTAGTTGGAATCAGAGAATTGTTTGTTCGAGATGTGACAAGGAATGGCAGTACATACGAGCTCGATTTGACAGGAATACAAGACCATTTTTTTTTTTCATCGCGACGGCAACGATATCAAGGGACTATTATCACGGGTATTGCAATTTGCTAACCAAGAAAAATACAAATTATTTTCAACTCAGCTCCACAGGAGCTATTAATAAATACTTTGTCAAGCTACATAAGACTTTAAATTATCCTCATTGATGCATTTTTCTGTAGTGTCTATGCAGTAAATACTTGTGTATGCCTTGTTTCATTGTGTTACTCTACCTATGGAAAGGGGTACAGTAGGGTAAATAGGGCTAAATGGTACCATCAGACAAGGTCACACTCAAGGGTTAAGGTTCCCATATATTTGGGTCAGTCATAGATCACTTGATAGAGCACGCCAGGATAAATGAAAGGCTGCAATCGGATTGAAAAGAGTGGTCACCCCATAGCAAGAAGGCAACTGTCATCAGTGTTCGAGTGTCTGAGAGAAGTGAAGTCATTGATTCGCAACAGCCAGAGAAACCTCTTGAGGAATGTCATTCCACGACTCCAAACCATGTACGAAATGAGGTCACATCATCTGAGTATAGGACTTGGCATATTCTCTGATGAGGTGAAGACATTCACACAACCAGATGCTGATGATACAAGGGAGACAGATTCTGATTTCATGTGCATCATCTGTGCAGTCCTTCTGCATGGAACCTAAGAGGACACGGACATGTTGACCAACCGAGTTCAGCCATTAGAAGATGCATTGGGCAACGATGTGGTGAGCTGGTATGCCTGGGTATAGGTAGGAATCTCAGCTGACAAAGGGAAAGAAGAGGGTCCCAGTAAAGAGAGAGGGTAGGAAGGAAACAACAAATATTGGCAGATTTCAGTCAGGAACTAGGGCCATATGTTGCACATTTGTTCAATTTCCATTGGTAATATGAACAACACAATAGTATCATGGAAAAAAACATCCCGGAAAACACTGTAAACATGGTGATGGATTTCTCAGAGAATTTCAACTGCTTCTACCAGGTTGATCAGCCCATTGGGTCACGAACCCAGATAGCAGGCATCCGGTGAAATGCTGCCAGAATGCTGGATCCACTTCCAGCGTAACAACGTTATGCCACTGGCAGCGTATGTAAGAAGCGGATCGACGGTGGATAGCAGTAGTATGTTCCTGCCAATATTTGTGATGTGCAACCTGACAGTGTTGAGACTTCGTTCCGACGGAATGTGGTATAAACTGCTCATCCAATCGTTGCCATGTATCAATGCCCAGTGCACGATGTCCCCATTAGGAAATACCTAGACTCCCTGACTGCAGAAAACTTCCATGATGCCAGTGTTGTGTGGGAGTTTGTATCTCGAGCTGTGTGTCATTCAGGAGTCCATTGGGGGTTAGACATCTGCAGAATTTTGCAGCTCACTGATAGCCCCGCCTCCCAGTATAACGCAAGGTTACTTTTCTGTGACATATCATATGGCATGACTGATTTTGGTGCAAGTCTGGAGCTTCATTTCCTTGTGTCCAGACACAGCAAAGGGCCCTGTGATGGAGAGGGTAGTGTAGCGAAGTCGGCAGCATCAAAGGCCATCCCGAATGGGCGTTTCGCATTTCGAATGCAGTATCCTTTCATGACTTCTGTCAGAAGGAACAGTCCAAACCACTTCACTGCTCAGGGACATGATATGTGACACTACAACATTTGTTAAGACATTTTCATTAGTGGAAAACAGTCCATGGAAGACCTCCCAGAGAAGGTAGAACCATAACAACTCTCCGGTGAAAGGTGGGCATGTATCACTAGGTAGACTTCAAATTGGGTAGCTAACTTGTTCAGGGCTAAAAAAAAAAGACATCATCGATTGTTATTGGTCGTCTGTGCTGTCATATATCACTGTTTCATCATTCCATATATTGATACCGCCCTCTGTTGTTTATATGACTAGCATTTTGGAAGGGGTCACCACTTGACCCATCCAGGCTCCTACTGAGCCTCCCTTTGAATAACTGCTCATGTTGGAATATGATATTAGGGAAACCAGTCAGTTACTGCCTGGACACTGTGGGTGTAGGATATACTACTACTATTACTACCAGAATAATAGAATACACTGACGGAATTACATATCCATGTTCTGTGCCTTATTTCATTACTACCTAATTATTATGCGTGCTACTTGATACATAACAAATGGCGACGAGGACAAAAGCATTTTCTTCCAATTTCTGACATGGATAATTGCCTATTGTGAGTTGTTTTCTTCGTGTGACTGTGAGTAAGCTACCGTTTTACTTGTTACTTATTCACTACGTTCTTCTATACACGGGACTGACTTTTACGCTTCGAAATGTCGGTGAAGCCTCCGTTACCGTCCGTACCTCCGGGAACACTGTCCGTTACCAGGAAACAATGGAAACAGCTATTTCAGAATTTCCTACTTGCGGCGGATCTTACTACAGCATCTCCTGAGAGAAAACAAGCCCTACTGCTACATTCTGTTGGGGCAGAAGCCAAAGAATCTTCTACACCATACCACAGCCTACTCCCACATCTACAGGAACAACTTCCAGTTCCACTACCACAACTACGTCTGAGGGGACCCCTGCCCCAGATGTGTTCCAGCGAAGCCTCGAGCTACTCGACTCACACTTTCCGCCCGAAATCAACATCGTGGCAGAGAGGTTTCGATTTCGTCAGAGAGACCAACTACCGGGAGAAACTATCGAAACATATATTGCGGCCCTACAAGAACTGGCGGCTAAATGCGAGTTTCGCTCCTTCGTTGATGAAATGATACGGGAACCAACTCGCCCAAAGTCAGAGAGCGCCTACTCATTGCGGGGGACCTCACAATTGCGAAGGCCGTCGAAATATCCTGACATACCGAGATGGCGCTTCGGGAAGCGAAGGAACTGTCATCCTCCTTGAGTGCACATACAGCTGCAGCAGTCCGCACAGAGTCCCGCCCTTACCAGGGAGGAGGACATCGTCAGCAACAGCGCAGAGATGCTCCTAACTCACAACGACGGTGCTACCGCTGTGGAGCAGGGGATCATCTGGCTA
>JAUOBX010250409.1:0-11518 GCA_032360705.1 Eupentacta quinquesemita
TCTGCCCTAGAAAGTCGATCCAAGAAACCTGATGTATGGGTGGGAGCTATTTATCACAGATATAGCTGGTATGACCTCTCCGATTAGCGCCCCGGGATATGGTCACCCCTGATTACTAATACGACCTATCCGAGAGCTGCAGGCAAAGCAAAATCATGTAAATTATCAAGATTTGACGCCACTATGCGGGACGTATCGTTTCCAGGCGCGTGGAACCTGCGTTACCGAAAACTAATTTATACCCATTTGAAGGTTCGCGAGAAATCTTTCAAAGACCGGTTTAACTTTTAAGATACCCCCATCACCCTGGTTTAATGACATCATTGTTCGACATCACTCGATACCTGAAACACTATCAGAACCTGATTCTTAATTGGGGGATTGATTCCCATCTTTGCATTCGATACCTGAATTTATTGGAGTGGTTCATTTCTTCAGGCTGCCACCATAGCCTAATATCTCCTGTTTCTGTATCGGGAGCTTGTCAAAACAGCGCATGGAAACAAAGATCTCCCTAAAACTCAACACTAGTAACTGCTTCAGACGCTGACCGCTCAATAGGGCTGAGAACATTTTGAGTGCGTCTACAAACTGGTGAATGGGAACAGCATCGTGGAACGTGAAACGTTAAACATACGATGGAGCAGAGTGGAACAGTGGAATGAACAACTGACATATACTGGGAGAGCTACGAGATATGTGGGGAGGAAGAGGGTCAACAGGAATTAAGCAGATCCGTCTGGGTTTCACTGCTATTTTCGTACTGAATGAATTTTACGTTCATACATCACACGTTAATTTCAGCATCAATGTTACTTGTGAACGAGTTTAGTGAACTCGCCAACCCCATGATTTCAAGGGTTGAAGAATCGCGGTTAAACCAGAATACAGTCGTCCTGGGAATTATTTATTTATTTTGTAGTTGGAGTTGGAGTGGATGAGGGACAACTCATAACAATAATAAAAAAAAACACACCATATGTTGAGGCTGGAATCAAAAATAATATACCTTGACGACTGTGCCAAATCAGATACGAGTGGTTCCACCGTTCACGATTCGATTGTTACACTGGTAACGAATAATACATGTTTAAAACCGGAGTAAATACATCAAGCATGTCAAGTAACAACTGTACTGCGGCCTCGTTTCGACAATTGAATATAGTCCATTCTGTTTGTTTTTTAGAGTTCATCTCACATGCGTTAGGTCTATTGTAGTGTCAGCTTCTGGAACCTGGAATCCACTCGCCCCGACACCAAGAGTACAGGTCAAATCATTGCCTGTCAGATCAGTGACGCGTGGCGGCCACTGAGACCAATACAGCAGAACAAATATACAATATAGTGATGTGAATCCCCACGGGGGTCTTCTCAATTAGGACCGCACGCTGCAGATTTTAGGCTTCACCTTGAGAGAATCGCTAAATTAACTCGAGCAACTCTGATTGGAGACAGGAAAGAAAAGAGGTAAATGGCCTACGGAACGATATAGTGAGGAGCGACACATTCCTTCTTGAACAATGTGAGAGAACGTGTTATGAATGTGGGCTATCTAAGCACATACCAGTTTTTAGGCTTGTCAAAAATGTATATTTTTGCTCAAAGTGGTCTAGTAAACCTCCGTATTCAATCATGTCAAGTATAGTCTTGTAGGACCTCGTTCAATCTCGCAGTATTTCACCAGTATTTTCTTCGTCACTTAGAGAGCTCACGAGCTAGATTAGAGTTCACTGACATCAGGACATTTATCCGTAGAAGCTCATCTGATCTCGCATTTTTTTACCCATGAATGTCTTTTTCCGCCATCTCGGGAGCCCACGAGCTCCAGTAGAGGGACGTTCACTGACAACAGGACACTCACACCAGCTCAGAATAATTGAATCAAAGCTGTTTGGAGCGGTTTGAAGATGGTCCGCTACTCCAGGGCGTGAACTGAGAGTTTGACATCAGAGTGTCTCCGATCAAATAAACTGTATTGTGAGTTGTTAGCAAGCCTGCTTCGTCATTTACGCTAGACAGAGCAGAATCTCAACTGGTCGGTCTTGAAGGGCTGCGAGTAATAGGCATGTCCTCGCCACGGACTGTAGCGATCCTCCATCACGATGGATCCGTTAAACCCCGCAGTCTGGCAGAAGGCCAAAAACTGGCGAAGAGGCATCAGTGACACTTGACAATACTACTGGATTCAATTCCAGCACTCGGCACCGAAAGTTTTTCATCCATTGACATCGAGGAAATTACCACGTACCAGCGAGCTTAGCCCTGCCGCCCCTTCAGCTCCACAGTCACCTCGAAACTTGGCAGTAGGCTTCCGGGAGCATCGCTTATGATTAGGTAGCACGTCACGCTCCGCTGCTCACCGAGTGACCAACCCCAGCTGGGCGCCCGTCCTGCTGCCACGCCGCGGTCTCCTTCGGGGTTGCCGATCGGGCTCCGCACTAACAAGTACGCGACCGGTACCCGTTAATGCGGCGGTTGTCAGTATGCCATGTAGGCACTTGTGTAAGCTGACTGAATTGAGAGTGCCATGTACGCACTTGTGTGGGCTGACTGAATTGAGAGTGCCTGCACGCACCACGACTACCTTACCACGTACCAGCGAGCTGAGCGCCGCCCCTTCAGCTCCACAGTCACCTCGAAACTCGGCAGTAGGCTTCCGGGAGCATCGCTTATAAAGAGCTCGCACGTCACGCTCCGCTGCTCACCGGATGGCCAACCCCAGTTGGGCGCCCGTCCTGCTGCCACGCCATGTTCTCCTTCTGGGTTGCTGATCGGCCTCCGCACTAACAAGTACGTGACCAGTACCCGTTAATACGGCGGTTGTCCGTATGCCATGTACGCACTGTGTAAGCGGACTGAATTGAGAGTGCCATGTACGCATTTGTGAAAGCTGACTGAATTCCCCATGATGAGTACATGAACTCTATCGTTTTGGGACCAGGTCAGAGTTCATCTGAAGTCACCATATGTCAAAGTCTGCAATCCTTGTAAGTCCAGAATGCTCTGCCTGTTCAAGCTGAAATTTGGCGTGTGGCTTCTTTTTATTGGAAGTACAGGAACCCTGTTGATGTTGGTGGGGGGGGGGAGGTTGGGAAAAATCTATATTTCTGCCAATTTTAGCATGTAAACACAATAAGTTCACCCCACCTGCCTGGATGAAGCTCATATTTGCTAAGTATTTTCCTGATGATGAGTAAACGAACCCTATTGTTTAGGGGTCAGGTCAGAGGTCATCGGATGTCACAAGAAGTCAAAGTCTGGAATCCTTGTAAATTCGATAAGTCTAGAATGCTCAACCTGAACAAGCTAAAATATGGTGTGCATCTTCCTCTTTCGGAGGTCAGGAACCCTATTGTTCTGAGTGTAGATCGAGGTCATTTTTGAAGATTTTTTTTTTTAAATCATACATGGTAGGTATGTTCCCCAGGATGAGAACATTACCCTATTGTTTTGAGGTCACGTCAGAGGTCATCTGAGGTCACTATGGGTCAAAGTCTGAAGTTCTTGTGGACACGGTATGTCCAGAATGCTTGGTTTGATCAGACTGAAATTTGGTATGTAGCTTTCCTATGGGGAGTATATACAGGAACCCAATTGTTCATGGTGTAGATTGGGGGTCATTTTGGGAAATAATTGAAAATTTTGGAAATTTATATTTCGGCCAAGTCCACCCCACCTGGATGGATGAATCTCCTACTCGGTAGGTATATTCCCCATGCTGAGTACATGAACCCTACTGTTAGGGGTCAGGTCAGAGGTCATCTGCAGTCACTAGAGTCTAGTGACTAGAGGAATAATTGGTTTATAATAATGCTAATATTTTGTGTGTAGCTTAATGTCGAAAGTACCCGGTCTACCCTTGTTATTTTTGGTGCAAAACAGGGGTCTCAAACAAGAGTAAGGAGGACTATAATGATAGAGCGCCTAATGCAAAAGCCTCTGAGCGCCCTAACAGACCTAAAAACGGAAACAGAGACAAACGGAAAACACAGAGGACAAAACAGAGGTGACAGCACACAACAGGATAGGAAACAAAGGAGTCGAGCAGACAGGACATGCTGTCATTGCTGTGTGAAGAGATGAGTTTTGAGACGGAACTTGAAATGAGCCACAGACGGTGCCGAACGGATAGTGTTGGGGAGCAGCGAAAGCAAACGAGCGATCTCCATAGAACTTAGTAGAAGAGCGAAACGTGACCTCGAGACGTTGCTAAGACTGGCTCTGGTGGGAACATGCAGCTGGACAAGCTCCGAGAGTCAATGAACCCCGCTGCAGGTTTTTAGGTCACAGGTATAGAGTCAAGGAATCATTAAGCCTTTTGGCTTTCTGGTTAAACATGAAGAAATACTGACTTTGTTGTTGCTAATGAGAGGTCTACATGATTCTGACTGACCCCATCAAGTGACATTTAACAGACTGAGACTAAAATGCAACCGACCCAGTCTCTCATTATAAATAGCTGCAGACTGACAACGACATCGGTTCTATCCTACAAGGACACGTGGGAGAGGGTGATGGATTTGGGAGTCTAGGTTATTCTGCTATGCTATGGGACTACTACCTCAATGAACAGTCAGCTCAAGTGATAATTCTGAACAGTCATGTGTAAACACTTCATATAATATATGCTTCAGGGAGATGATGCAACATTGCTTTGGCTGGGGTTATGAAACACATGCTTGGTCAGTGACTTCCCGCTCGTCTGAACTCAATACTATACATTTCCGCTGAGTTTTCATGAGGACTGGGACTCGGGGACACAGACACAATGACTCAGTGCTGACTCGGATTCCGATGCTGAGGACTCAGTTTCTGACTCGCATGCTAAGGTCTCGGATTGGCTGGACTGCATGCGTGGTACTCCCAAACGAGGTCGAAGTTGGTGTTTGAGATTTATCCCTGTCTTCAGCCGCCGTCGGGGCTTTCTGACGATTGACTACCATTTGAACGCATCAACCTGTAATCACCTTGATTCTAGTTTTGACTGGCATATAATCTCGTGAAAATACTTCGTCTAATAAATCAGCCTATAACGAGTCCCTGAAGCTCGCCTGAATCGATCTTTGTTGGGTTCATCCAAACACTTCGTTGGGGATTTCCCAACCAGACAACGTGGTGGTGGAAAAGCATTCATTGATTTCCAGTGACGCTCTTTATGCAGCTATTCAAGGAATCCTTTTGATTCGGAGGTAATCAGATGTGCCAAAAGCTACAAACCCTGACCCTTGGTATTTTCCATATTGGATTCTGATTGCTAAAATTACCCAATTGTAACCTGAGTCTATCCATTTTTAATGATGACTGCTTCTGCGGCCTCGAAAGTTGTCATTAATGTTGTGGATATACTGTCTGCTTGTCAGTTAATCAACCCCGGCAAACGGAACCTTTGTTTAACATGTTTCATATATATGTGGGATATCAGCTCAATCACCATACTACTACACAACAGACACGAACTCTCACGACAGCAAATCTGGGCTCAACTATACCGATCATTTACTACCGAAAGAAAGTCGCGGTTGACTATAACATGCTTGAACCCGGCGTGGTAGTCGGGATTGTCATAGGGGGTGTATTAGCATTAAACTTGGCAAGGTTGATTCTATTTTATTTCTGGGAAAAATATGGGAATTCTACGCACAATAATACTGGTGTGTACGGACGTGGTGGCGGTGATGGTGGTGTCAGTGATGGTGGTGGCGGTTGTGATGGTGGTGGCGGATGCGGCGGTGGAGGTGACGGCGGAGGTGGATGTTAAATGGCCGATTCATGCTTCATCTAGTAATACCAGTAAGTCTCATCTATTCTCGATTCCGTAGCGCAACCAATAGTGTTTTTGACCTTAGAGCAACCAATAGTGTATTCGACCTTAGAGCAACCAATAGTGTATTCAACCTCAGAGCATTATACTCATAGAGTATTATATAACTACTAATTATACTCTACTATTAATTATACTCCTACTAATTATTAATAATTATTATACTCCTACTAATTACTAATTATTAATTATACTCCTACTAATTATAGTCCTACTAATTATACTCTACTATTATAATTGACTAGAGTGCGTACTGCACGCGGCATTCTGGGTGACCAATTTAGAATTTCACATAACAACAAATATCATAAGGAGGCATCACTTTCCGAACTGTAATTTGTTTCCTATTTTAACAGGAAGGTAGGGTTGCCTTACGTGAATACTTCTTTTCTTTGTGTCATTTTGGGTTTGCACAAATAGATGATTTAAAATAAAATAAAAGCCATCCTTCCTTGTGTTAGGCTAGGCGGGTGTTACTTTATGTGCGGACAAGCTGCTTGGCAGTGCGTGCGCGTTCAAAAGGGAGGTTTGTGCGCACTCAAAGTCAACGGAACTTCTGTGCAAAACCCACGCGCAAAGAGACATGATCACACTTGCAAAATCTCTGAGGGCAAACAAAGGGCCGAAGGTCGTTTGCCTTCTCAGAGGAATAATAGCCCCGTACATATTTGTACATAGCGTACAAATATGGAGAAATGATAAAAGCTGGAAGAGACACCGTCGTGCAAGCCATGAACGCAATAATTGATAACATCTGGAAGACAGGTGTTCGGCCAAACGATTGGACGCGATCAAGACTGCTCTAAGCATAGAACCATCAGTTTGTTCTGCCATGCTTCTAGAGTACTGTTGGAATTTATCCGTAGCAGATTGTCACACTTCGTAATGCCACAGATATCAGACTGAGGATCAGTCCGGTTTTGTTGCTGGCGAAGGGACAACATATGCAATCTCTAGTCATCATCCACAACATCATCGAGAAAACGGTGAAAAGGCAAGACCAGGACCAACTGTTGTCCATATTCACCAAGATGTGTTCAACTCCGCTCGTCAACTCGTCCAAGTTAGGGCAATCGCATAGACTACGCGATTGCGGCCTCCGGTAACTTTGGAATGGCTGCCATACTTTCCGGAGCCAGCTATAGTCTGGATCGGACAACATTAAAAATTCGCATGAAACATGCAAAATAGAGGGCAGTAGGCATGCAACGAACGCCTCTTCCTAACGCCCCTGGTATTTTAATTGAGAGGGCAAGTGTACCAAAACACAAGTGTTTTCAGATCAATCGTTGGAGGATCATTTCTTCCGGCGGAGAAGGCGGCTGTGGAGAGCGGCGGATTGCGGACTGCAGTTTCAATTTACAAGGGGCAAACTATTAAGCACAATCCCTTCTGTTTTCGCGGTTGCGGTGGTGCTTATATGATCATTGATTGTACAGCGATTAGTGATATTGGTAACCGTGACCTATCATATTATGCCCGATGTGAGAGATGGTGCCTAATGAGTTCCTTCGGCTTCCTCGTCGCTCGCACCCCTATCTACTACATTATTGATACCCTACCCGTTCCTTTTCGTTTACTGTGATAACTCTATCTCTTCTTATTCATTGTATAGATTCGTTCAACCTGTCAACTCACGACGCCGCCGTGACAAGTGAAGGCGTTGAAGACATGCATGCCGCCTTTTCCAGTCTGTTTAAACTCAACTTAAATTGTTTCAATATCAGAACCACAGAAACAAAAACTATTTAGTGTATTCGTACAATCGTCTTGCCCACACTGGTGTTCCGTATGGATTCGTCATCGATGACCAATGGAATCATCGGAGACGAGTCTCAGTACGGTACATCGATGCCAAGCTTGGTATCATAAGAGGTGGAACTTTTTTTCTCTAAAACTGGTTAAAGTGTCAGAGACTCAGACAGCAAGAGTATTAATTTATTCTGGCTTACATCAGTCCGGGAAATAGGCCAGGAAATGTGAAGAATAAAAAAATCACGCTAATTACTCTGCACGAAAATATGCGTGGTCGTGGTACAGCCGTTTATAGTGAGAGGCTTGCAATGTAGGATACTACACTGACTCCGCGAAAATGTCTGAATATAACAGCACATAATATTGCGTTGTTACGTCTTTTCATTGCAAATCAGTGCACCACACCTGGAATTTCCAAGAAATAGCCCAGTCCAGCTGTACAGAGTTATTACGACGAGCTGCTGTGGTGGCCATTTTGTACATTCCTTCAGCGCGGTCAGTATTTGAGATTCAAATTGACCGCTCTATCACGTAGAGCTGCGCGGGAGTCAACAGCTGGCTTCCAGCTGTGTGTGTGTTTGTGCCGCTGCTATTTGTCATGTTGTGTAGGCCCACTGACGCGCTATTAGGCATATACGACTGTCCCAGGGCTACAGCGAACAGGGCAATGCGTTATTACCGAATATATCAAACATGAATTGGTGGGCTACCCTTACCCTCGCGGCTTTTCTGTAGTTACAAATTTTGTCTATCAGAAAATCCAGGTTCCACTTTCTATCAGTCAACTTTCACTGATACGATTTCTAGAGGAAAATTAATCATCCAAGATGGCGGCCTCATGAATAATACGTTTTCCATGGAAATTTCCTGGCCCATCTCCCGGAGTGTTCATAGAGAGTTCGCCGGCCGGTCTGTGATCAAGAACGGCCCGGAACTGAAGCTTCTCATCAACAACCTCTGGCTACAAAGATTATTAAAGTTCGAGTCTATGATCGAAGAAGTTGCCCCCCAAGTCGTACATTACTTTCCGTTCATGGCAGACAGCAGTATCGGTAACAACTACAAATGCAACTTGAGGCGTGATATTTTCAATCGATATTAACGACGTGGACTATAGCTCACCCGGTACAATGTCTGGGCCTATTTGTAATATAGCTGAAAGCTGAATTGCAACAGATTAATATATCTTGAAAAACACTGAACACCTGATAAATGTTCTTCCGTTGCAAAGACTAAGTTCATGACATTCAACACTGAAGAGAACAATATTTGTATTGAACAACAAACCGACTTGTAAGGTTGGTCATATAGAATTGATTGGAGTTATTATCCATTCACGATTGTCGTGGAGTGATCATGTTTCCCACATCACCAAGCGAATATCAGACGGTGTTGGCCTTTTGGATAAACTAAGATACATATTTCCTTGGAAGATTCCGAGGGCAGTATACCAATGCCTGATTTTACCCTAATTGTCATACTGTGCTATTATCTGGTCAGGTTCATCCAATGCAAGTCACGTTTTGAAGACTTGTGTACTCTCAAGAGCCGTGATAGTTGACACATTACAATGGCAGATTATCGTGCCAAGGTAGATTCCCTATTTGCTACACTAAACTTGCTCAAGCAGGAAGACATGATCACCTCATATTATGATATTGTAATATAGGCCTATTGCGAACTTTTTTGTGTTTTCGTTGACTAAGGGAGTAGCTCGGGCACTTTTGATAAACCCTCGCGGGTTCCTGGGTTTACTCCATATTGCATCTATACTATCAAGACTATGGTTGTTGTATTAACATATTTATCTTGTACTAAATTCCTGTTCCTTGGGGTGAAACAAATGAATAAATGAATGGAGTTATCGTTTGACTAGACTGGTTGAGCATTACAATTACAGATGCTGCTAGACATTTCAACCTTGTTGTCTTGTCGGCCAATAGACCTCCACCATGTCCACAGCCCTTCCCCCGCTAATGGCTCCAAGAATTCGGATTTCCTTCGGGAGTTTGAATCATACCTAGATGACATGTCAATTAAAGTTGCCTGGACAATTGCTACTCGTTGGCGATTTCGACATCTGCTGGGATGATCAGAGTCGATGTGTCGTCAAGAGGTCTAAGGTCATTGTTACTGCTGTCAATCTGCATCAGTATGTAACAACTCCAACTCACCACCTAACGACAGGTTGATCGGCGCATGTAACCAGTGACGTACCCGGGGGGAGCGTGGGGCGCACGCCCCCCCCCACTCCCATGAAAGGGCTGCGCCTCCCGGTCTCCCCCACTGGAAATTTAGGCGTTTTTTTTACAGCCAATTTGTTCTTTTTCATCAATCACCAGGGATGTTAGGCTACTCAAAATGCGTCTCCAATTCAACTGTAAACTTACAATTCTGCCAAAGAATTTGCGCTTCGCGCATTTTGGTCAGTCCCCACGGGCACAGTAGGCGCTAGTTCGTGTTCGCACTTTCTATCAAACAATTCGGCTATCAGTTTCCCTGTTCATCGGTATGATAAACAATACATTCATAGCAACAAATAATGACTTTCAAAATGGTAATTTTTCTAACATAAGGACAGATGATACCACAATTACAAAGAAAGATATCGATATCTTTCCAAAACTCGGACCCGTATATTCGGTGATGTCCCACCCTGAATAATCTCCGTCGACGAACCGTTCCAATTATGGTAGCCTATATCTTCCACCACGACTGGGATTATTGATGAAACGGCACCGGCTTCTGAGAGCAGCAGGTCTGTGAGAAAGCGCATGCCATTGTATAACGTCGAGGTCCACACTTATGGTTGGCCAAGACTGGAATGTTGTGTACAGTGTAGTGTAATGGCCATTACGATAGTTGAGAGTGGTACGGGGCACTATAATAATCGCAGTGTATGATATTGAAGTCCTAATATCAACATTATAATAATAACAAAAAGACTACAACGATGCCTCATTAGCTCGCCTCATTAGCTTATTTTTGTTGCTGTTTAGTCGTGACTTGTGTTATGTAGGCCAATGCTTCAACATATCTCATGTCAATATAGGTGGCATGACAATGACCCTGCGGCATGTAACACGAACAACAAACACCAATATTCAAGAGGATCATTTCATAAATATTTCACATCCGAAATCGAATATATCAGGTCATTCAGGAGCCTGGTGTCCCTTTCTACTCCCAACTCTCATATGCTCCCTAAATACTACAGTTGGGGCGCTATGCACCGTGTTGTAGGCATGCAATCGGCCGCCCAGTCTAGAACTCCATCCGCAATTGCACATAGGTGAGAATGTTACCTGTGAGGAAGTCGGGTACAACTAGCGTTGTATTAGCTGCTGCCACTTTCTCTCCATCGTCGGAGTGTGTATATATGTTGCCATGATCAGGTTGATATCTGTAAAGCGATCCGATCAGTTTGGGGAAAAGGCGCTATATGAAAGGCCCACCAGATATTATTCTTATCATGCAGTATCCTAACTGCACTATATAAGGTACTCCAAGGAAACAGCAGCTTTGTTCTCTCGATGTAGCCTACTTAAAATATATTTGATAGACTAAAGTGGAGCTGCCAACATTTAAAGTCAAAGTTGAATGTACTCGAGTAGGCCTATAAAGAAGGCGTCATTCGCAGAAATGTACAAAATATTGTTTATGTGTATTTGTATAGCAGATCTGTGATGGATGTTCAATCGCATTTTGTGTCATGGAAATTAGACCCAGAATGAACAATCTCCTTCTGCAGCTCATTTAACTGAATCAATGAGCATGAATCTTGTGAGCATGGTCAAAATATGTTACGCCTCGATACTCGTGCGGTATCAGAAATGTCTATAGACCATGGTAACACTGAACACACTTGATGTACTAGGTAAAGTTGTTTCGCACTTGTGAATGCCACTAGAATTGATCATGAACATATAAATAGACATACAT
>JAUOBX010250520.1:0-11517 GCA_032360705.1 Eupentacta quinquesemita
CTGGAGACAAGGAAATTCCAACTGACGGGGGCGGTGCGGACAATGCGAGACATGGGGGAGGGGTTTAAGGTGAGGGGTGTCCCACTCCCCTTTTGGAAATTTTACAATTTGCAAGTGGCCTCAGATGCAAACTGGTGAATCTAAGTAATCAGCTTGTTTTTGGAAAATTATGACTTTTTACAAGGAACAGATTATATTATGATATCTTTTTGTGGAGAAGTGCCTCTCCCCATTGATGAATTTTTCCTCATTTCAAATGGCCTTATATGCAAACTGGTGCAATGTAGCACATTTATACACTCAGCTAGTTCCGGAAATGATGATGAATTTTTTACCAAGGACAGATGATATTATTTTTAGGGGGGGTGGAAATGTGCCCTTCCCAATTTGGGAAATTTTCAAATTTCCAAATGGCCAAGGCTCAGATGCAAACTGGTGCAATATAGAGCACATGTAAGTACCTAATTCGTTTTCGGAAATAATGATTTATTTCTAGCAAAATAGATGACATTACGATCTCATTTTTTTGTGAAAATGTGCCCCTATTCCCAGTTGATAATTTTTGCCATTTCTGAATGACGTTAGATGCAATCTGGTGCAATGTAGCAGATTTAGGCACCCAACTCGTTTTAAAAATAATAATGACTTTTTAGTCATTTCACGAAGAACGGATGATATTATGATCTTATTTTGTGTGAAAATGTGCAAATGTGCCCCTCCCCGTTGGAAAATTGTTATCATGTTCGAATGGCTGAGAAGCAAACTGAAGCAATATTGTAGCACATTTGAGCACCCAATTTATTTCGAAAATAATAATGACTTGGAGGACTGGATAGGAAAACAGAGGTCGAAGCATAGGACTGTTAACCCTGCTAATTACCTATTGCTAAATAGGAATGAACTTGTATGCTTCGTAGGCCAGGGAAGGCGGCGTTGGCATTCCTCCTCCTATTCATCGCCAAGTACCACTATCGATGTAACAGAGGTTCTGTTTTTCTGGGGACTCGAATGCCGTAAGAACGGTTTGGCGCAAAACCCCGGGACCCGAGTCTAGAAACGGAGAAGACACCGACGTGTGTGATCTTGTGATGAACGCTAGTGGTGCTGAAGTGTCGTCCACTTCTCCCTACTGGTCGCTTCAGCTTAGTCTGAGGCAAGTTGTCCGGGTTGATGCCTCTGGGACACCCTTTCACTTATCTGCTCATGGCCTGTCGGTCTTATCGAAGCCGTCCGATAGGCTTGGCATCAGTGTCACGACACTCTCTGAGATGCGCCGGTCGGACTCAGTGTAGGTGCAGGTTAGACCTATTATAGGTCTGGTCGTGTCCCCAGGATCGCCGTCCATTCAAGTGACATAAACTGTATGCAGGCATACGCATCCTCAACACATAACTCTTGTGCATATAATTTAGCAGTAAGTGCGCTTGCCTTCAAGTAGGTGGGCGTAAATACGCGCCTATATCGTGCAGAGGGTAGGGGGACTCCCACAGTATCCACTATACTACTGCCGCTGACCCTTCACCCGATTAGGCAACCATGGCAATAGATAGTTACTATGAGGTCAACATTTTCTTGCAGTAGGCTATATTGAAGAGGAGAGAAACACGGAACATTTTTTGTGCGAGCTATTTATTTATCATTTCGTGCATTACAAGTGGGTGACATCATAAACCCAACATGCTGATTCAGATTCAATCCCAATGATAACGGCATCATGATTTAGGCATTAATAAGTTCTCATTTGATAATTTACCGGGAAGGAGTTATAACAAGGGGAGCTCACCACACCAACAACAATAATAAACTTTATATTAAAACTCATAAGTGTATATCATGAAACAAAGAACGTGTGACGGATATATTCTTCTAAAATTCACAGAAATATTTGTACAAATAAAATTATATATTCTGCAAGACATATTTACGAGAGGATTTTGTTACTACCAAGTTGAGTAATAACGTTATTTGAAGGCCATCTGAATTGTAGCTCATAAGCTTCTGGTACGTTCAACCTCTGGCTCAGTCATTTTGCCTTATTAATTGTTAGTCACCCGTCCGGCCGTTCGTATATAACTGTTCGTTTGTTACAACTTCTCTCTCTCGCACTTGTGATTGAGGAACGGTAAGAAGTCTATCAAATGATAATGAATTAGATATCTCTCACAACGCCTCACAAGTGGAAAGTTCAAAATAATGATACTCCATTAGCGATTATCATTAGAATTACCCCACTGATTTGTAACTTTGACGCACATCATTAAATCTCACCAATACATTATTCTAGTCAGCAGTATAGTTCTCTTATTACCAGGTCTGCTATTAGGTGACGTTAGAGTACTGCGGGTAGAACCTATATTTATGACTGCCCGCACCTATTCTCCCCCAAAGGGAATTCACATAATTATGCCCATCGACCACTAAGCTATATAATAATACGAGTTACACTGCAAGGTACTCATTCGTAACATATTGAATATTGTATTTATGCTAAATTGCTAACTAAATACTAACATGTGCTATAACCTGCCCAAAAACATGCTACATTGTTTACATTAACGTTGCGGGAAAATTGGTTCATCGACGTTTTCAGCGCAAATGTATGCAATATCACGCTAAATGAGAGGAAATTTGTTACATACACAGTGGGCCTACAGCATTATCATACTATGATACAAGTTGTAGGTGGATAGATACAGTGAATATTGAATTGAGAGTTGAAAGGGATGGACCTCGTTGTGTAAAATTTAAACTCAGTAATATTACAGTATGGAGTAAATATTTTGTAGTATCATTCCAAAGTCATAAAAAGTTACACAACTAAGCGTTAAAATGGAAAAACAGCAACATAAAGATACATGATATAGTGAACATTGGGGTGCTGCAACAAATGTTCGGGTCACGACTGAATGAAAAACTCACAAATGGTGTGCTAAACAGATATTTGAACATATATTATTTTATATACATATAACTCACGAAATGGATATAAATACTAAAGATAATCATATCCCCGCGACGCGTGAAGCGTCTGGATATATGATGGTTTCGGGCTGTAGCCGCCGTCTCCGCCGCCGCCGGAAACTTTAGGCGTTCGCGCAATAACTTCAAACGCTTCGTTGTACTCATTTGAAACTTAGTACACAATCATGTCCGCCTTAGTGAAAGTCTTGAATGGCCAGTTCGGGAGTGGGCGTTGCTACATGACAGCACGACTGCTGCTTTCTTCTCGGCAGGTTTTTATGTGAAAATATCTCAAGTTCGGCCGACTTAACCGAAACTTGGTGCGTGGGACTATAGCTGGCCCCGGTATAAAACATGACAGCCATTTCAAAGTCATCATGCAGATGTCAAATTTGCGTAACTCATGCGATTGACCTTAACTATGTCGGGTTCCAACGAAACTCCGTGGATATGGACTATAGCTGGTACTAACAACATGAGATACATTTCAAGGTCATCGGATGGGAAATTGACATGATATATGGATTTTTTCCAATCATCAAGGCAATCATCAAGGCAAATTCACGAGAGAGCCAAAAGTATCACTGACGCCTGTCATGTGGCAGTTCCGGTTCAATTCTAGGCACGGACTCACGGAGCACCGTTTCCATAGGTTGCGTAAATTGCAGTTGTGACTGCCGAGGTCTCTGCCTCCAGGTTTCATCGTGATGCAGTGAACTCAGTAATTGTGAGGAATGTTCCGCGATTATCGATCGGCTGTGAGCTATACTGTGGTTGGAATTTGAATATGTTACTCCTCTAGGGAAATGGGTGACGCAAAATAGCGGCCCGGGAGCGGGTTGGCATTACTTACAATGCACCCCTGCCTCGACGCCATTTGACGACTAGTCGAAAATAATGAGGCGAGTCATCGCCAGTGCCTATTCACAGTCAACGCGACCGAGGTTCCTTGGTGAGCCTCGGATGGCTCACTGAGCCAGAATATAACATTGAAATGAAATCGATGGAAAAAACGTGGACATAATGACTGTCAAACCAGATATATCAGTATAGATTCGTCAACTGCTCTTAGGAATCCATAGAATGTTCGGAAATCCAGAAAAGCATCGTTCGTTTGCAGATTGGTCAGAACATGTGTTTCCGTGCTTTCATAGCTGTGAACTCCCAGTGACGTTCACGGTAGACTCGAGGTTGGTCTTCCTTCTGATCCTGAACATTCCGACCTTCTTGAAGCTCGGGTTTGTATAGGCGTAGATGAAGGGGTTGGTTGCACCCCCGAGGTATGCAGAGAGGCGGAAGACGAACCCGAAGACATTGATGAGCTTCCAGTTGGTCGGGGTCGTCGGGAGGGTGTGTAGTCGGCAGCTGAGCCAGGTCAGATAGCTCTGGATCGGTGCCCAGCTCAGGAAGAAAACGAGGATGATGATCAGGACCATTCTCGCCAGTCGCTTCGTCTGGTCGTCTCCGCTCGCCTGTCCGTCGGAGTCGAGGTTCGCGCTACGCTTGAGCTTGTAGCGACTCTTACGGAACGTGACGATGATCCTCGAGTAGCAGAAGACGATCACGGAGAATGGCAAAATGAAGATGAAGAGCATCTTCAGCAGCGAGAAGACCTTGGTCGAGGTCTCGATGTAGTAGATATTATAGCCGCCCTTGTGGGTGTAGAGCGCTCCGAATAGTATGGGGATGTAGATCAGGATGGACACTGCAATTGACAAGAGAACGAATAAGCTCGGGTATGACTATAGTATGAACTACTGGACGAATCACCGCATGCTGGTATGCTGCGATAATGCGTTATGGGCTGGGAAGGAATGAGTGTAACATTTGAACTTGATGTAGATTAATCTACCTATTGATTGCTGTTCATTTTTATTTTCCAGTATTCGAGGCTATATATTCACCATACACCTATGCACCCATCAATCTCTTGATCCATCCTGCTAGTGCATGTCCGCACGAAGCTAATGTGTGTCCTCATGAGGGAATAGTTTCCCAGTTTTCAGATGAGAATTTTTGCAGACTGAGAATAAATCATAATAACGAGAATACCCACATTTGGGACACGAATGGAAAATTGTCCAAATTTCCTGCATTTCGTGCATATTTTATTGTCTAGCCCTGTTCCTGTCCATCCAACCATACTCTCATCTTCGACTGTCTGTATGTTCGCCTGCCTGTCTGACGGTGTATCTGTCTTTCAGCCTAATTGGATGTCTATCTCGTTTCTCCCTCAGTCAAACCATTCATCGTTTCTGGATTTTTTTTTTTTTTTTGCCTGTAAATCTGAAGATCAAATTAAGATGTATGTTTCAACCTGAAATGGTGTTCACACAAGTATATTTTTTATTCAAAGATCAACAGCAATAATTTTCCAGGGGACATGAAATCCTTCACTCAGAATTGAAAATGCCATATTTTCCATTTTGTGTGAATTTTTCCGTTCAAACTTACTGATGATTCGAACCACTGATGCACAAGCTCTAATAATATGTTGGTTGTAAGCAATCTGCTCACTTACTATGGATTCATATGCTCGAGTAAGACCTCGATGTTCCCCGTGTGGAGGGATCGTGGAAGTTTACACGTGGAACGAAGTTTCATTCGGGACACAATGAAGTTTTCCAGCAAAAAATGGTTTAATAGTGACCATCACTATATTGTTCATAATAAATATCAAGATATAGATCAAAATCAACTCAAAGGCAAGAAGAATTATGAATATGTAACATCAAGTTTGGATGTCACACTTTTCGCTTACAATGAGCTAAATTTCGGCCCTTTTCCCAATCCAAATTCTGCCATTTACAAACAATCCACACATTTTCGCAATTGACTTGTTCAAATTGCTATACTGTTCACCAAATATAATCATCAGGTTGACAAGATGTACCAGATTAAGAAGTACATCCAGGTTAATCACCATTGGTCCTCTCATTTATCGAATCACCCACGTGCATGCATGTTAACAAAATTATGGTCAATGGAGAATAAACCTTCAATTTCTTGGATCTGGTCTAAGCTTTCGACAACCCGTCAACATATGGATGGATGGATGAAAGAATGAATGAATGGATGAATGGATGGACGGACGGACGGACGGACGAACGGACGTACAGACGTACAGACACGTGTGGACAGAGATACGACAGTGCGTCTTTATCACAATGATAATGACCTGCTCAGCCGTCCTTATATACGGTTTCAAGCCATTAGATGAAAATGTGTTTTCGTCAGTCAGCCTAACGTTTTCCGAACCTTTCATAGAGCGAGGTCATACGAGGTTTTTATTTCAAAATAACAGGAAGCGATGTGGGCTAAACTTTGCGAGTAGTGTTTCAGGAGTGTGCTTCATTTTCTATGAACACATTCATCTGATTTAGGACTGACATGCCTTTTGGAACATCAAGCTAAGACAAGGACACATTAGTTTCATGAACTTGGATATAATTGAAATGATAAACAGTGAAACAAGAGCGATTCTCCTCAATCCAAGATTGAAGGTCGTGCAAATACTCACCCGAATATAGTGTAATAACACAGTAAACTGAATTGGTATTATCTATCGTTTTGCTGGTTTGTAGTAGGCTTTTAACTGACGAGTGAGTCGAGAATCAGTCTAGTACCGACACGATTCGCGTCTTATTGACGTCAGCTCCTTACATTTTACACTATAGTAATTGTTTTCCGAAATTCCATGTCACGACACGTTCAAGGTCAAGATACTAACAAATCATTAACACGTATCGGACGCTGTAGACCTTGGCGGAAGATGTCGTCTCTATTTTCAGGATTCTCTGATAGTCGAAATCAATTGAGTTTGCAGAAAAACACAATTTGAAAGGCTGAACCTTTTCATTTCCGGATATCGTCTAAAGAGCTAGCGCGTGGGTTGCTATTCGTTCCATGTGATTATTGTTTGAACCTAACCTAATGGAAACAAGGAGTATAGGCTACGATTGATTGATTTGATCAACTACTGAGAATTGATCCATAAATGAGGCGCTCCATACGATGGTAATGAAATAAAAATGATAATAATGATGATAATAATGATAATAATAATAATAATATACACATTTATATAGCGCCACTTAAAGCTCAAATCTTGCCAGCGGCGCTTTACGAGGAAGAAGAACAGATACAATTAGGAGGCAAGGCATGAGGGTCGCCAGTCGAACAAATTGCCGCAGGAAGAGCATTCCGAAGAGAAGGGGCGGCAACACTGAAGGCACGGTCTCCAGCAGACCGTTTTTTTTGCTCTCTTCCTCTCCAGGAGTGGCGCAGAGGAAGAGCGTGTGATGCGTGACTGTCGAGGTTTAGGAAGTCTTAGGTAAAGAGGAGCAGCCTCGCAAACGACCTTGTGAGCGAGTGTGAGGATTTCGAAAAAGTGAAAATGGACGAAAGCTTTTCAATTTCAGGGGTTTCGTGAGCTATGTTATTTACTACGGCAGTAAGTAGTCGACAGTCTTTATTTTCGTACAGTCCACTGATTTATTTATTCATTCTCAATGTATGCATAATATTTATTCATGCGGTACAAGACTTAAATTGTGACAAGGGACAATAAATATGACGGAAGGGGGGGGGGGGGGTATCTCCAATGTATCGAAACCAACATCCACACAATTGCATTGAGTTGCTGCGGTGCCCAATTGAATATAAACTACAATTTATATTTGCAGCACGGGGCAATTGTAAGATGAGATGAATAAAATGGAACACCTACCATTCTCACATTGACTGCCGATAAAACCAGTGTTACAGAAGCAGGCCCCATCAACGGAATCACATCCCTCCGAATTATCAGTGTTACAGTCACACTGAATATCACAATAGTTCCCATAGTAAAACACGGGGCATTCTGCAAAAAATGAATGAATGGTATGCCATAGAACTTATGGCTATCGGCAAGTGTTCGGAAACGCAAATCAGTATCATGATCAACTGAGGACTCTCCACTTCAATTAGATCTGAAATAAGTCATTCCGAGTTGTGATTCTGTATTAATAAATTATAGTGAGTGATTAGTTTCAATTATGCTAGAAAATGTATTATTGCACGAAATACAACTTACGACGGATTGAAGAGAGCACTAGTTGCAGTCCAATTATGCAGCATATATCCATAACGAAGAATGGTAAATATATGTGTAATAACGATAGCCGTGGAATTATATCTGCAGGAGTTGTGGGAATTGTGTGTTGCGTTATTAAGTACATGTAGTTATATCCCCGGGACGCGTTAATCCTCGCGGGATATTATGGTTTGGGTGAGTAGTTGCCGCCGCCGCCTTCTCCAGAAAGAATAGGCGTTAGCGCAATAACTCTAACGCTTTATCCAATTGATTCGAAACTTGGTATACATGTCTGCCCTAGTGAAATCTCGGATGGGTTCGGAAGTGGGGGTTGCAGCACTACTGCAGTACTGCTGCCCTCTATTTCGCAGGTTTTGTGCGAAAATATCAAGTTTGTCCGATTCACACGAAACGCGATGGGTGTGGACTACACCTGGTGCCGGAAAACACAACGGCCATTTCAAGTTCACCAGAGGTCAAACTTGCGTAATGTATGCGATTTTCCTAACTTTGTCGGATTTGAACAAAACTTGGTAGATGTGGACTGCAGTTGGTGCCGAAAAACATGACGGTCGTTTCCTGGTCATCGGAGGTCAAATTTGCGCGATTCATGCGATTTTCCCAACTTTGTCGGATTGGAACGAAAGTTTGTGGATGTTGACTACAGTTGCTACTGAACAACATCAAGGTCATTTCAAGGACATCGGAGGTCAAACTGACATGTTTAATGTGCTCTTTCTAATCATCAAATCCATAATCAATGCGGGGATATATACACGTGGGCGATTTACCCAACTGCACATGTCTAGTTACATGTGAAATCCTCATTCAATTATTTGTATTTGCAGTAGTTCGCGGAAAAGTGTTAAATGGTTGGGGGCTCTCCTTGAGAATATCCAACTTACCAATAATAATGCACTGTGAAGTACTGGTAGCTGTAGAGTTTGGTCCATAGTAGATACCATTACATCCAGTACAATGGAATGTATAGTATGCATCATTGCTCGGTACAATGGTGACTTCTCGATCTTGTAGGTCACTGACAACCAGGACTGTGATGTTTTCATATGAGTAACTGTACAGAGATACTCGAGGTGATCCACCAATACAACTGCAGTTAAGAAATGCTCTGGAACATCCATAATCAAATGCAACTGATAATGAACAAACCGGCGGTGCTAGAAAAAATAGTGTGAAATGGAAATATGTAAACAGGAAATTAATGGCGGAACTCAACACTAATGGAACAAATAATTGTAACTTCTATCGATGTTTTGGCAGAAACCTTATGGTAAGAAAGACCATTGAAAATGCAAATATCACGTTTTAGCAAGCTCAAAGAACAATTCATCAGTGTAATCTGTCAATGTAGTAGAAAAATACAGTTCATGTGTACGAGCAACGCCGTTTGAAATTAGTTTTCTGGCAACGTGGGATACGGCTGTATCTGGAATTGCTGTATTTGACGATATATAAAATAAGCCAACACAGCCAGAATGTTAAGCATGCCAAGAAGATGTTATTTTAGACCCTAAAAGATTCATGTATGTATTGGTTAGGGTGAAATTGCCAATTTTGGAAGCATATACTGTGATAGGAACATGCTACCCACATGTTGAAACTATGGTGATTTACTCAGTATACTTTAACTATATTTTTAAATATATGATCTGTAAATTTTAGGGAGAACGCATGAAACTCTAGAGAAACGATCTTCAAAATTAAGATACCCAAACTTCAAGAAGCCTAAATGCCATACTGTCATAAGAGCATGAGTAACCATTTATACGCTCCAAATTGTACCACGCAGTACCCCGATCTCTTGCGAGACTCAATTCCATCTTGTATGCTTGGTCAACAAATGCATTTATTTAAGATACATTTTCAAGATCCTTATTATGGCAATGACGAAAGTTAAATCTCAACACAGGTTGGTGGACACGCGAATGTAACAAAGTGGAAACGAACGCATATAACTCAGTGAATTCGTGCTGAAAGTTTGTGAATCGAGTTATAAATAGAATCACCTGACACAAGAGGATAATAAATAGGGGATTGAACAACATGATAACTGAAATATCACTATGAAATATTATCAGAACATTGTTGAAATGGATTTGCTTGATACAGGGATTAATGCTTGTACATTATAGTTTTGTTTTTATCTGCTGCTGCACCCCTCTAACAGCTATAGTGAATATGTATTTTGGTCTTTGGAACAGCGTGATCCTTCCAAAGAACAAAACAGCTACATTTCATTGGATCCCAGGCAGCTCACTGCCGATGAAACTCACCGAACGTGTAGGAGGCACTCCTTTTACTTTCATCAATGGAACTGTTATATCCTGTCAAGAGGCAGGTAACCTCCTTTGATGCATCGGTGGGTATTATGGTAGCTTCACCATAGAAATCAAAGAAGCCAGTCATCGAACTGTCTCCAGAGGAGGCAGACCCATTCTCTTTAGCTCCAGACCAGTCTAGATCCAGTGTGTCTGGATAAGCTGCTTCTGCTCTACATGAACATGTAAACAGTTCAGCTGTTTCATTACCAGCGGAACTAGGACAAACAGTCTCACTGGTGCAGTTAATGGAAATGGAATCAGGGGTATCTGTTTGAAGAAAGAAATAGATATTCATCAATTGGTTCAACCATTTGAGACAAACTATGCTGTACATGAGCAGGCAGACATTTCAGCTGTTTCATCATTAGGACTGAGACACACTCTCACTGGTACGAGTAACTCTCATGGAATCAGAGATATCTGTGTGAAAAATGCTAAATATGTATATGCATGAAGATAAGAGTGTTAATGGTACAACAGCTCAACTCCTAATGTGCATCAGTGTGATGAGTGGGAGGAGCGTGCGGTTCATATTACCCCCATGATGACTATTTGGACTGCGATCGATTGCTAAGTGATATTCGACATCAAATATCCGAACGCCCCACATGAAGCATTCATTCACAATAATACTGACCAGCTGTCGTGATCATCCGATTTAAAGAGTAGTAGAAGCACTAGATGAATTTGAACAGAGAACACCCCATGAACATAGTATTATTATCGATTTTATTGACCGACCTCCATCAGTTCCATGGTCATCCAATACAAACTCCAGGACTACAGATGACCTACTTCATTTTTTCATTGTTACTGACATTGAACAACCATCTATCTAGAATCTGTGAACAGCTCCACCGACGGAACATTATAGTCAAATCTCGCGACAATCTACTGCTCGTTGTAAGGGATATAGCGGTTTATAGTTTTCACACATCAGCTAATTATGTTCTTCTAATCTTCTTGAGCTTGGAAAAGTCAAGAAAAGTGCTATCTTTTAATGAACATTGCCGTCTCCAAGTTTAAGTTGTCATCTGTCCAAGAGCGAACATTTGGCAACCGGGAAAGCGAAGGTTTACAGATATCCAGGATTTTCCACCCCGGTGGGGGGGGGGGGGGGGGGGGGGGGGGGGCCGG
>JAUOBX010250631.1:0-11048 GCA_032360705.1 Eupentacta quinquesemita
ATAACAGGAGCACACTACTGACTAATATATGGAACGTTCTCATGCTGGATAAATATTCATGAATTGCTCAAATTCGGAATCAACAGCTCCACGTCCCAGAATCTGAAGCAGGTATTGGCTTTTTCAGAAAACATATCTAGGGTATATAAGTTGAAAAATACCAGACGAACGAACAATCTGGACACGTAGTCACGATTTATGTTACCTAAAAACTGTATCCGCCTGTATGAAGTAAGTACGTTTTGCAGTTCGTAGCATTTGTTAACCTGTATTCATGGAAATTCTTTCGAGAAAATACTAACTTAACTAGAGATAATATAATAGATATATATGGAATTTCATATGCATATTCAAATGATACCTGTGACTAAAGGTGTGTCTCTAGGTGGGGCATTTAATTATTCGGGATGACTGTTCCAACTGGATCTCTGACTCACCAACATTTGTTGTTATTTATTGCCTAAGGAGAGGTGGACAATAAACGCCAATTCAAAGGTCATTGATTTACTTTGTCTTGGTAACATGTTTCCACAGTCAATGTTGACAATTTAAATACTGCCCAATAGGATTTACCAGTCGGTCGCAAGTTTTACGGACACTACTAAGTGACATGTCAGCCCTAATAATTTTTGCATTTTGTACCCATTTTCACTGGAAATGGTGCCTATCATTCAGGTTGCAAAATACATCACATATTGCACCATTTGGGATTTCAGCCCTACTTTGAAGGCAAAAATTATTCTACTGACAAATCCTGGATACATGATATCCATTGATCCATATAATTTCACTCCACAGTTGAATGTTCAAAATGACTCCGTCTGCATTCCTGACAGGACTGTGATACACAGCTGTGATATTATTAAGTTTGTCCCGCTCTCATGGCACTGGATTGAGTCTTATATGAGGGAATTGTGCAACCCCCGTCTCTCAGAGCCTACAGGCAAGTTCAGAGAGTCGCTGAAGACCCATCGATGGACCCTGGCCGCGAATGAGCACTTAAACCATCTCCCCTCTGCTCCCCTCCACCGGTGTTCAGATGATATCGACGACTGGTTACAACTATCCTTCTCTTATGTGGATAGTCGCACATTCTTGGTAGTTACGAGACGTAAAACATGTTATACTAATCTTTGTGTAATTCTGCCAGCAATAACTGACATGAAGACGAAGTCGCGTCGTCTCCTATTCCTGGTAACTAGAAAACAATATGTGCTAGACCTCATTGACCCCTCTCAGAACACAGAACGAGCAAATTTAGTAGAGTGTTATATCTACTGACATACGCCTCTCCTACTCTCAAAACAGTACTTTATCTGTGTAGTCGCATTTGGGAGATATCAAATAACCCGAATCGACTTCTATATTTACACATTCAAGGGACCCAACAGGTTCCATTTCATGAAGAGATTTTGATAAGCCGTTGTTTAATTAAAATAGATGGACAGGTTATGTTTGATAGTGACTGGTGTCCGATTATCCCTATACAACCGTGATCACAGAAAGCTGGAGTGGTTGAGAGTATCAGAGGACACGTGCGTGGGATATTGCTCACTGAATGAATATTGTTGCAAAACTTCTCTTTGAGGGAACGCACTGGTTGTTCATGATTAGAAGTTAAACAAGAAATGGACGAAGCGATCAATTTCAACGAACAGTGATTAGCCCTAGAAGCTACGTATACAACCCACCCGTATCATCTCCGCACAGGCCAGGTGGTTATCAAAATTAATATGGACGCCAACCAGTGAAGACTGTTTTTTTCCCTGTTGACTTCCGTTGTGTCAGCGTACCCTAGTTTAAGTTACCGCCACTAGTCAGAGATATGACGAAAGGTATACGTATTTGGACTTCTGAATACTAGTCAATTAGTCATGGCTTCGTTATCTTCCCATCAAACAATTGTCCTTCAGAAAACAATGAGCTGCGATTATATTGCGGGAATAAATATTATTTGACCAGAATCACTTAAACCAATAACCCAATCCCCCTAACATATGCTTAATCCCTTAGTTCGCAGAAAGTCCATAATCAACGGCATTGACAAAAACAGCGATGTTGCGTTACGAAATAATATTTGTGAGCTGCAAATTAACAGCAGCAACTCGACGCCAACAGCCAAGTGCGTTTGAGTCCAATTGTTATCAATATTTCACTGCTCGAAAGTATAGGTGCAGGTAAATGAGTAATGCTTAAGGCAAACAGTTGTCTCATGGAAACAAGTTCACAAGTAGATGGGTTATTCATCGGAGATTTTGGGCCGGCGGAAATCTATGAAAAATAAATTTGGATGGAAACATTGTACAGAGATTTTACCTATCAAAATATAGTTAGAATTAGTTAGAAATGTCAGTTCAAATTGCCAAACAGAACTGAATATAGCACAAAATACCTTCATACAGTTGAACACGAATAGGTCACCCTAATTTGAGTCAAATTGAATTAAATAACTGAATTATGGGAATAATCCTTTCACAAACTACAATCACACACGCATTCCAGCCTTGATGACTGTGTGAATGTTGCAGTTCAATTTTTATTCAATCTAATTTTCCACAGCGAGGGTCCTGAAACCCCAAAGTCATGTCCTCCCTTTGTATGTCATGTACTTAACTTTGCCATCGTCTCTCCGGAACTCAGGTAAAACCAATAGAATCCTTCACGTTATGTCTATTGACAGAGCAGAGGTTGCCATTGGAAACGTACTTTACCGTTCATGGCTCAGGGAAAAATACACCAGGTTCATACGAGCCTATTGACATAGCCGACAATGAGTACTCGAATTTTGAAGTTGCTAATAAAGGAACCAGGACAGGTTGCCTTTGTGATTAGTGTAATGCTATGGAGAGAAGTTATCGAAAAGGCTTTTTCAATTCAAATAATGAGCTATTCAACTGAGAATGACTTGCATATCCCCACACAATCTGCTCATAAGAAACAACATGGTGTTGAGACTGCACTAACTCGAGTGCAAAACGATATACCTCTTTGTCTAGACAAGCCCCATGAAGCCCTGCTGGTATTATTAGATTTTAGATCGGCTTTCGATACGATCAACCATGACATGTTATTTGAGAGGCTTAAGAAGCGTTATGGGGAAGATCTAGTTCTGAGCTGGTTTTCCTCTTACCTTCATGATCGATCACATGTTGTGAAAATTAAAAACGATTTCTCACCCTAGTTCCGACTATTGTGGGGTCCCACAGGGCTCAGTGCTGGGGCCAATACTGTTCACTTTGTAGAGTGCCCCTATTTATAGTAATATCGAGGCTCATGGCCTATGCTCAATGATATATGCTGATGACATCCAGGTGTACGTTACATATCATGCTAGTGATAGGGATATTGCTGTTGCAAGAATTAATAGTTGTATCACGGATATTACTTCCTGGCCTTAAAGGAATGAATTGGTCATCAATGCCGCTAAAACCAAGGTGATTCATTTTACTTCTAGGTTCACTCCATCCCCACCTCTTGCTGTCCCTGTTACAGTTGATGGAGTCGCTCTTTCCCCTGTGAAGAAGGCTCGTCACCTGGGTGTCATCATGGATAATCACCTATCAATGAATAATCATATTTCAAAATTCTGCCAATCTGCAATAGGTTCCATCCGTAAAATAGGTCAGATGCGTCGCTACCTGGATAAAAATACCACTAAAATCCTTGTCCATTCTTTGATAATGTCTCATGTTGACAACTGCAATGTTCTTTTGTTTGGTGTTCTTAAAAAGGAGATGAAACGTATTCATAGGATTCAGAATACTGCCGCAAGGTTGATCGAAGGATGATCGGAGGAGCACGCTTTAGAGATCCTATCACTCCTATTCTTCGTAAGCTTCATTGGCTGCCTGTTGAGAAACGGGTTATTTTTAAATTTCTCATAATGTGCTTCAAAGCACCGCATATTCCTGACCGTAACCTTCGTTCATCCTCACGACATTTGCTGTCAGTCTGGCGTACAAATACTAAGTCTTATGGTTGCCGTTCTTTTTCTGCTTCAGCTTCCGTTCTTTGGAATTCTTTCCCTCTTTATATGGGGGCATAAGCTATATTTCAAACAGTTACTGTGTGGGAAATTGAAAGTCATTGAAGGTTTTTCACTAATTAGCGGAGAGGGGAGGGTCCTACGTCCCCCAGTATCGCCACCCAGGTACGGCATGAAGTAAAACCATAGCGTCGACGCCGAAGGACAATACCATGTTTACTGGCAACAATTTTGGCAATACTGAGTGGCGATCCTCCACTTCTAAGGGTGGGCTATACACACATGGATGTATGGGCTACACGTCCTCCAGATTGGGTGACGTAAATGTGCTTGTTACTAATGCTCATTTGAAGTGTGTTGGCCAGTGTCGTTCATCATTCGTTTACCTTCAGCATAGCCTGGTCTGCTTCGGATTTTTCTATAGAATTTGGATGCTGCTGCTCTGGACGGTTCGTCAAGGAATCCTGGATGTGTTAATTGTGGATGAGCACAGCGATAACTCTCCTTTCCCATCCCGTCTCCATTCGACGGACGATCATTGATCCCCAGAATCGGACCATTTTCTCAGAATCCTGTATCTGCATAAGGCCGACCGACGAAACTTATTGCAACTGACCCCAAAAACCTAGTAATTACCACGACTGCTGCACCGTAGCAGAAACTAGACGCCAAGAACTCGTCAGACGTAACTGTAAGTTTACCCACTCTTGGGAAACCGCCCAATGATGAATGCGGGGATCGATCACACTTGCATGCCAATCATCATTGATACCGTATATCCACTCTTCTGCCCACATAGCAGAATGAATCAGTTGCTCACATGTGACTCTCGAATGGAATGCTCCCGTATAGCCTGAGGTGATTCAATGGAAATATACCACAATTCATAATATAAACGTTTGCACTACCACCATGCCCTGCTTGCTCTTCCATTTGAATTGGCGATCAGCTCCGTTACCAGTATTCCTCCAGGCCTTCCTGCCGGGGGTCAAATTGGTCAGCCAATCACTAGTCTAGTGAGGCATTATGACCTCATGATAAAAACATAATTAAATACTCAAAACATTGTTTTTACTAATCAATATACCTCAACGCTCCAATCAATTCGGGATTACATCATTTCGAAAAACGAATCTTCCCTTAACCTCCCTCGCTCTACCCGATTTTTGTTCTAAATTTTCTCTGATAGCGATCACAACATGTTTCAGCCAACTCCCTATTTTATTATTGGAAATGTGTGAAACTGATACGGTAATGAAACAATCCGGCAGTGACGTATTCTTATCGACGTCGTTTGGATTCACGATTTAATTTACCTATTGGGACTGACACGATATGTTTACGACAGCTCTCTATCTCTCATTCAAGCAAAATCCAGGCTCTTCAGAGAATGTGTCGGACTGAAGATGAGACAATCAAGCGGTGGTGTGAATGATCCTGACACACCCTCGGCGAGGCGTTCGTATTCTCATTAGCAGTCGTTTGGATTAACTATTTAACTAACATATTGGGAGGTACCGCCTGGGAAATCAGGACAGGTTATGTGAAGTACTAATAATAAGCTATCATTTTTCATGAAATAGTATAATGTCAATTCGGAAATTTGTGGACAAGTTTGGAGAATATGAGAGGCAGTAAGGTAAAGTGTTCCAATAAGTTGAGTGAATGTTCTGAAGCGGTTACCGCGAAAGTGAGGACAACACGATCGTGAAATTAGTTGAAAGGACTCGGCTCCGCTTGTAGTGCACGTAGTTGCTTATTTCATCTCAATATCGTACACGGAATGTTAAAATCAGACGATTCCCTTCCATACTATTCGTTATAGTACCAATTCCCTAATTTGTATAATTGTAGAATAGGTGATACGTTTGAGAAGACTTGAAACACCTTCAATACAGTGCAGTTTAATAGCCTTACCTGCAGTTAATTTACAGATATAAAACACATTAGGACTCAACGCCCCAGATAGTTGGTGTCCTCTTTTTTTCTCATGAGTAAAGATGGGGCTTGTACATTGATGTACCTGAAATATTTTGTCTGAATAATTGACAAACCTTATATAGTGATCACTGTTTCCCTATCTACTCTACTCTTTGGAGGTTACTACGATTCACCTATTTATTCTTAGAGAGTAAGATTTGGAACGAAATTAATAATCGGGGTCACGTTCAGCTAATACTGGAAGTCTCGGATGGATTCTGCAAGATATGTAAACACACTCAAAGAGGCATGACCGCCGTTAGTCAACATCTCAACGTATCACTGATAAGACGAAATTCACTTAATTCGTCCATTATCCCCTCGAGAACACTTGTAAAACAAATAACGGATATTACTTCGTGTATATTGACACACCCGATGACAACTCTCTATTCTGCACTTCAACGCACATGTTTAGAGGATTAAATACATCAGATCGATATGACAGTATTTGCATAGTCGAGAACGTAAGGATATCTTACAGCAGTATCTCACAGCAAACACTGGCACTAAAAGCACTTTTAGCGATTGTAGTACACACAGTGCAACGCTGATTGATTAGAATGAAGGTGTATACCAGTATACTGGGCACACTGGATTTGAAGTAGCGAAATGTGGTGGAGTTCCTAGTTCATGATCGGGAAACAGAAATTGGGTAATTTATTATCCAGTGTATTATACTCTCCTTCTCCTTCATGATTCCCAGAGGGTTTCTCCACCTGAAGACACAGAGACCCCTGCATATACACTAGTTGTGTTGCGTCAACTTCTTTCTCTTATGGTGGATTCCATCACGAAACAGGCATATTTACGAAGGAGTACAATTTGAATGCAAAACAAATTGTCTCATCCATTGATTCATTCCTTGGAATGGACCAAAATGATAAAACGCGAGTTTACCAAGCTTCCTCATGAGATCCCCCGAGGACCCGTTCTTAGTAGCAGTTACCGTTCGCAACGTCTATCAACGTAGAATATTCAACCTAATCGGTCACTAGTCATCAACCATGGCCACACAGTTGTATATTGACTTCTCTTCATATTATCAGTGGAAGTTATAAAAGGTTACTACAAAATATTTGAACATAGAAAGTGCTGAACCTACTGTGAGTCCGATCACAGGTCACACGTCGATAAATATTGACACAGAAATCCGTTTGGGAAATCTCGTGAGAGAGAACTCGTAACAACAGCCATCGCGACTTAGAAAATCAGGGGATTCGTATTTTGAGATGTGGAGATAGAGCGAGCATAACAGGAACACAGGAATTAGGTTACTATGTCTTGGTTCATGAAACATCGTCAGGCTGGATGGAGATTGTATAAAATGTTTAAATTCGGAAACAACAGCTCCACATTTTTGAATCTCGAGCAGATATTAGTCTTATCATATCTAGGGAACATAGATTGAAAAATATCGGAGGGAGGTTTACGATTGGGACACGTATTCATGAACACTGTACCAGCCTGCACGAATTACTCACGTGTTGCAGTTTGTAGCATTCGTTATCTTGTTTCCTCCAAGTATTCCTTCAAGAAAATACTGACTCAACTTTATCAAATAGAGATTATGATGAACATTACGGAATGTCAAATCCATGTTCACACTCACAAAATAAATTACGTGAACTATGTAATATAAGAACTCCATGGATGATAAGTAGAATCCTCACATAGAGGCTAGATGTACCTAAACTATGTAATCTCTACTCAGTAAGATACATATATTTATTGTAAGAATTTTACTTAACATTCATATATTCTTATATTACATCTATTTTTTGGTGAGTGTGAATGCCACACCTGTGAATAAAGGTGTGTCTTTCGATATAAATAAATATAAATTATAAATAAATATAAATTATGCTGAATTTTCGACATCACTGAATCTCAGACTCATCAACAAAGCCATCAATTGCTGAAGTAGTGGCGCCATCATACGCCAATTCGAAGGTCAGTGATTCGTTCTGTTGTTCAAACTGGTTTTGGCTCTCAATGTCACAGGTTCAGAAGATCGCATAGCTGCACGAATAACCAGTCAGCTCGAAGATCAAAATTACCCAGAAAACATCGAATACATCAACGCTTTTGTTGACGTAATTTCGAAGAATCAGTCTACATTATCACTATAAATGATTGTGTGATGAAGAATCAAAGCAGAAGAAGAACTTCACTCAGATGAATTAATAAATAAATTGGAGTCATTATTCCGACATATCTGTATAGGTCATGATTTCAAACCGATTTAAACATAAAAGAATGATTAACATTACTTCAACTTTTGGTAACGCGTGCAGTCAATTGGTGTAATCTCACGGCGCCATTTGTTGTTAAAACCCCGATTCCGCCTCTGTCCATTCTCGTCTGGCGAATGATCGCATTGTCATAACATCTCGGCAATATATCATTCTGGTGCAATCCAGTTATCTGTTTGTTCATTTGTTTCCTCCCCGTGGGAACTCAGCAGGATTCATATCGGAATATTGTCGCCAAGCAAGCACTTAATTCGAACTCAATTCAAATTGTGTGTTCTCATGGGCTGTTCATTTTGCGTAGTACCAATTGTTCGATCTCCATTGTTATGTTTGGGGTTAGTTTAGGGATTAGAGTTAGCTCCAGCGACTGGTGGGATTTTCTTGTATTCCAGTGCGCATCGTCTCCGCGTGGGCTAGCCATCCACTTATGCACCTGCGCTACGCAGTATAATATAGTGGATGGCTAGCCTAATTCGATGTCGTTGATATTATAATATCAGTTCCGCTCAATTTCGATGTACCGCCGCGCTGGATCACCAGTAGTTATGGGACGTATTTTCTTCTTGAAGTAAACGCACGTATAGCGTTATGAAGTGTCCAACAAGCAATGGGACACTTGAACAGTGACGCGAACCCACCGAGGCGTGTGTCTCCTCATCAATAGTCGTTCGGGTTGATCATCATATTTGGACGAACCACCTGGAAAATTGTAGTTATATGAGCTGTAATGACTGAATGATAGTCCCCGACTGCCTGGAATTATATATCAGTCATTTTTCCTTTCATCGGGGGAACCCAGGAACTGAAATTCCTGGAAAGATATTGTTGAAACTTCTCAGATCGTCGGAACATTTAAGAGGGCGTTACGCAAATCTATTTAATCCGGGAAAATAATCTGAAGTGTGGTGATAGTGTTAAACGTGTCCGCTGAAGTATACATTGTACAGTACTTGAAATGTCCCACTCGGTTTTCATATGTACGCAGCACCGGAAGAAGTGTTTATATCCACGGAGGCAGTACGTACAGTACCACGGAGACGAGGTTCGTTCGCGTTATTCATGACATGAAGAATACATGTTGCCTTCATCCGTTACAGTGTAAGGTCCATCCCTACTTCTGTCCACGTCGTATGATCAGTCTGCCTCACGAAGTGCATTCAAATACTCGGTTGAATGTCTTCAAATCGCCTTTAACGACGTATTTAACCTCCCTATAATATCTCCAACGGAGCTTCATAAGTATTTCCAATTATAATAACATTAATAATAATAATAATATCATAAATAATATTATTATCATCATTGATGCTAATGACAATAATGATAATAATAATAAAAAATATTATTATTATTAAACAATAATACATCTTCACTGGACATGGGGTGGTTTCGTTCTTGCAAACACACACACACACACACACACACACACACACGCACACACACGCACACACATTCTTCACTCATCCGTCACTTGGTATTCTGTTCAACAAGTCATATAATAAATGAATGACAAACTTGCATTCAGCTTTCCAGGTCGACTAAAAAACTGAAGAAACTAATAAAGAGTCTTATCGAAAGTGCATGTTCCAATATAACTGTAATAAAACGAGAAACAATCGTAATAGCAAGCCGAAATTGATTCTTTGATATGCATGTGGCATTTTATTCACGTACATATAATGGGATTTAAATGGTATACAGTTCCCCTCACCTGCCAGGAAATCGTTTGAAATAGGAACGAAAATATCCCGAGCGCCCGACACGTGTCAAAAATAAAAATAACCTGTTGAAGGTCTGTTGAAATGTAGCAGGAGCACTACATTCTGAATCTAGAGCGAATTGTTCGAAATTTAGATTTATATCACAAGAGGGTATTCCATAGCCATATGACCCAAATGTAGCCTACAATTTGAAGTTACATTGCCTAGGTTCAATAGTGCGTCAATGAGTACAACATGAAGGTGTCAATAGAGTTTACATAGTAATTGTTGATGTTTTGTCTTATCATAAATCGTCAGTGAGTAGCTCATCTCCTAGCCAGTAGACAGGTTGAAGGACTTCACAATGATCGCATAATTTGAGCTATGATCAGAGGATTGGAAACTATTCGTATATGTTCGAACCCGACTTTCATACGATTTCCCGGATATAACTACTTTTCTGAATGTTTCAGATGGTGATTACAGTATGTTTTTCAGGCATATTTCCCCTTCAAGCCTACACTTTCTCCAAATCCTCGGGCATTTGGGAAATGCGTCGAACTGATGATGAGACAATGAAGCCGTGACGTAGAGGATTTCTGACGAACCCTCAACGAGGCATTCGTATTGTTATTAACAGTCGTTTGGATTAACAATTCAATTCACCAGTTGGGATATTCAACCTGGGAATTTATGAGGGGTTATGTGGAGGACTCTGATTGAGTAATTACCTCTCATGAAATGATACAATGTCAGTTCAGGAAGCGGAATTTGTGGACACAGTAATAGCGAAGAATATTAATTCAATCGAAGAGAAATCTATACGGAGTATGCCTCTTGTTGAATCAGATCCAGTCGGGAGGGAGGATATAAAAGGCGTTACGGTTGATCATTTTATGAGCCTGAGTAAATGCTTTGAAGCAGTTATACGCCGTTAATAAAAAAAAAGAGATGAACAACAAGATGGTGTTGTCGCCCAATGGGATGACTCGGAAATAGGCATACTGGACTATGTTAGTAGTGCACGGAGTTGCTTATGTTAGTCCAGAATGTCTCTCCACTGATATTCATTCAATTACTAATTCTTCAATCGTATATTTGTTTGAATTCGATCCGTTCAGGAAGAAG
>JAUOBX010250742.1:0-11512 GCA_032360705.1 Eupentacta quinquesemita
GAACACTCTAGAGTAATATGAGTGGTTCGAAAGGTTCCTTTCTTAGATGATGTTGAGTAAAACCATGCTGTACTTATCATAAGTCTTTAACACGGGTAGAGGCTCGGAAGTCTTCGGAAGCGATCACCACAAACTTGTAGCGACGCAAGTCCATTCTCGGAATACTAACTGTGATGGAGATTGTGTAAATATATTGGACGTGTTTCGGATTTCTCGGACTTCTGTCGACTTCACAGACGAACAAAACTTCCAATTAAGATGTCCCCAACAAATGTTCCGTTGTCAAGATATATGACCTGTGACCTTGACCTGACACCGAAAACAATAGGGGTTTTCCTCTTCATATTTGTAAGCTATGTGCCCAATTTGATCTTGTTGCATGCTTGCCTTCTACATATAGCGTGTAGACAAGCATTTCGAGTTTTGCCCTGTCCTGACCTCGAACGACCTTGACCTGACACCATAATATGTAACCAAATTCGAACTTGTTACATTTTTACAAAAACTGTCACACACACATACATACACGCACATATACATACACACAATTGGATGACTGCATATAGTCTATTCACCTTCGGCAAGGAATAAAAGGGCTAACAAATAGGGGAAATGTATGCTCATGTGTTCTAGTTATACGTTTTGTTTTGTTGTGTATGTACGCGTTGGGTACTCTTCAACGCGCATAGTGCAATAATCAATAGTGCATTATTGTATAATATAGTCATATAGTTATTGTAACAACAGTGTATTATTATACACGATACACACTAGCCACTCAGCAGTATCAACTCCTATCAGTATCGGCATATAGTTCATGTAAATTATTAGTGTAGGCCTACTTGTATCCGCACCGATTCTATTCGCAACACGTTACACATACAAGATGGCGATATAAACAAAACTTCAATACTAACAGCTCCTATAGTATGGGCCCAAAGCTAGTCTCAAATAATATTTCATTTGTATTATACTTGTGACTACACGCATATCTTACTGTGATCGTACGATTCTAAGCAAGGGAAGAGGGGCTATATTTCTAGTGACTAATCATATACCATTATTTTGATATTGTAATCCTACATGACACATACAACTATAAACAAGCTTATAACGATTAAATGTAAATGGATATCTTATTTGTTGTATATATGTATGTATTGAACCTGCAGTACGTTACACATACAAAATAACTGCGGGGATACGAAAATTGCAATAGTTATTTCAAATCACAATTATTTGAATCAATTGAATGTCTTATAGCTAGGGTATACATGATATATTTAGCATATACAATTTGAAACGGACACTCAATCATATTGCAATAACAAACATTCTCGTATATTCAATATGTTAGACGTTGAACCGAACGCATTGGTGAATATCATCCCGAATAACCCCAACATGCCACGAGGTTCACCTCAGGCCAATCACATTTAAATTTACACGGGCGGGTAAATGTCCAATCGACGTAAAAGAAACGTGTGCCAGGAATAATGAGCCTCGGAAAAATCTTACTGAATCACACGGACTCGGTTAGACTGTGAATGTACAATATCATATATGGACTCACTGTGAGTTACAGCAACTATCCTCGGCATATTATACTATTATATATAGGCTATGTTACAAGTTATTTTGCACCCAAGTGAATGCATAGTGAGGGAGCAAAGCAAAGGTTTCAGCATTTCCCATGTAGTATTTTGCCACGATACAATGACGCTTTTTAGAACAATTCATGGTAATGATGATTATCCATGTGTGCACACATGGTTGGAAGTACTTTCATTTCATGAATTCACTGTCAGTAGTGCAGCTATATAGTATAGTATAGTTCGCTTCTCATACTGGTTTATTTATGCGACATTGTGTCAGGTTTGAACGACATTTGGTGAATGTTAACTGCATTGGTATATCAGTTGAGCAATCCCTAGCGGTGTGTCACCCATTATTGCAGAATTATTGTGTTTGTGCAACTTTTGCAAAACGTTCAGTTCGATGCATTCTCCATATACACTACATGAATCTCTTCAATTTTGTATTATCAGTTATGGATACATTTATCAGTTGTGTTCGTAGATATTGTGTCTGTTCTATAATTATTCATCACAGAAATTACCCTTTGCTTCCGTACGGACGAAAGCTTTGTTCGTGCAATCGTGCTAAAAACGTATTTTAATTATGGATGGGTCATGAGTAGCCATCACAGAATAAAGCTTCCGTGTCGTTATAATACTCATACATGCACTGAGTGTGATTATTCTGCTCATTAACAGTTTCGTTAGCAAAGTAGGTTGTACGTTTCATGAATAGTCAATGCAAACAAGTATTGCTTTGAATCGTGGAAACACTATGAGTGTGTCATGAGTGATTCCATCACCGAAGTATGGTGTACAGTCCACAGGTAGTCGTATAAAGTCGTATACATGCGGTCAACCAAAATGCCCGATCGACCTGTCAGTTGATACCAGGCGGTAACTAATGTATGCGTGACATGGTTGATGTTTGGTTATTGACGTTCTCCGTATATTCTATGGGTATTCATCCCAAATAGATGTATTTGTGTCGTGCTCAAAATAGTACACGTATACTGAATATGTGCTATGTGTAAATTTATAATCAAGGTATGGTGTAGGCTTTCGTCTCATGCCTACATATTACAAAAATCTGTACACGTTGTATATTGGATATTCATAAAGGTTTTTGTGTGGTAACTTCGAATACAAAATCCAAAAAATCCACAATTAGGGTTCCCAATTATTGTTTACAATCCTAACGCAACGCACTTTTTATACTTATTCACCACAACTAAATATGAACGTAGCCTACGCAGATGCGCGGATAACTCCGTGGATCACTAACTGTCAACCACTCGCGTCCTACTTTGTTCACCCTGCTGATATACTCTTACTGAATACTCCAGGATAATATAAGAGACCTTCGCATTATTACCTGCTGTGAAAATCATTCTTCTCAAGACTAACTAATTGCTACGTAAGCGGCAGAAGGACTGTGCAGTCTCAAAGCGATTCATTCTGACCGCATAATGTCGCAAATGAACATCTGAGAGGCAGTGATTCATTAGTTACTAAAGTGGTTCTGGATGGAGCTTGAGTAGATAAAGATGGGTGGAATCATATTGCGCCTTTCTGAACAGATCAGTTCCATTTATCAGGTTCATGGCGTGTAGCGAGTCACTCAAGGAGGGAGGTGGGGCGCGTAATATCACACTTGATCAGGACCCAAGATGATATATATTATATAAGCCCCAGGTACACGAAAGGGGCGAAAGGTGAACGGGAAGAATATGTGGCCGATCAGATTACCAACAACGTGTTGTTTGACTCCTGTTTCATCATACGTGAGTGGCTAAAATAACAAATGTTGATTGTGAGAATTGTGTCTAATGAAAACGAAGCTAAGTGTATCTGAGGAAACGATGCTGAGAATGAGCTCTTTGTCATATTTTTTCATTATTCTATATATTATTATAATGGTTCATACCGTAACCATCGTGTTCAGGATGAAGTGTGTTCTGGAACTATTGGCAAACATTGCGGATGTGTATAGCCCATACGCTCAAATTTCTTTCAGTAATACGATTCAACAAAACACTGTGAGATCATTGTGTACGTAGTATAGTGACTACAGATGAAGGTTTTCGAGTAATAACACTAAATAAGGTCATCCAGGATGTGAGATGTTTCTGTCAATTTATACCAGTGGGTGGTGGTTCAAATAGTCGATGAAAGACAGCCGCCAACAAACACAGATGTTGCTGCCAGGCGGAAGTGCCCTACTTCTATCCATGAGGAAAATAATTATCGCCTGCAGCGAGCTTCTTCTAGTCGTATTTACGAGAGGTCAAAAATCAGTTAACATAGGTGAGCATTCTCAGCAGAACCAATAAGTGGGATTGCTCTCTTGTGCAAGATGAACTGTCGGTATTGATTTTACAATTAGGCAAATGACTAGTTTATTGTTTGAAAAAAAATGGTGAAATTCTACGTGGGTCGACAATTAGGGTGTGAGAGTTGATTCAAATTGTTCACGCAGCGAACATCTTTCACACTCATTCACCTTCCCACATGCACTATATGTATCGCAGATTCCTCCATGAATCATAAACCTTTAACGACCCGCATCTCACTCCGTTTACCCTGCTAATTCACTCACGACACTCGTATGTCTGGAGTAATACAGGAACATGAACAGACCTTCATCTGTTGTAATAATCATCCTCTCCAGAGCTAACTAATCGATACGTGAGCGGTAGAAGAACTGTGGAGTCTCGGAGAGATTTATTCGGACCGCATAAAGTCGCGCATGAACATCCAGTGATATTCATTACCTTCTAAAGTGGTTCGGTTGGTGCATGCCTAAATGGGGCTGGGTAGAATCATGTTGCGCCTCATCTAGCCCTCACCTCGGGAAGCAGATATGTGTCTGTTATTAACTGTTCCGGTATGACAATCAAGGGAAATGATTGGCGTGTAATATCACACCTGGTCAGGGTAGAAGATAGCATCGGCTTCAAGGCCACAGGGAAGAGGAATATGGAGGCAGGGAGAGAGATGTGACCGATAAGCTTGAGAACTTTGTATTTCATGCCTAGACGAACCGCAGGGGTATTCACCACAAGCCGCGACACCTGATCGTAAATCAGTCGTAAACTGCTCGCTCGTGACCAAATTCCTCTGATCACTGACCGCAATGACCATAAAAATGCGCTCAATCCATGCTCTCGGGGTTAAACTCATAAAAATCAGGCCTCAGAATTCGTTACACCACAGAACTCGTTACGCACAACAGAACGTGCAGTCATCCTCTATTGTGTTGGAAACAGTGCCCTTGTTCACATTTGTATATCAGGTGTAGTTTGAAGTTTCGACGTGATACGAGTGTGAAAGGCGTGGATCTTGGTGGCATCTGTGTGCAAATAATCCAAATATGGTTGACTGTTCGCAACTTCAATCAGGTGCACATATTGTTGAGATTGTTGGAATGAGGTGGGATAAATATGAGTTTTGCTCATTCATATTGTCCAGAGCGGAAAAGTCCTAGTAGGTGACAAGCGCGCGGGTATTGTGGAGGTGCGTTCAAGAAGAATTGTCAACATGTATCAATTATTATATTTATACATTCCATTTCTATCTTTTAATAAATGGAATTGAGCCATCCAACACGTTAAGTTGTTCTATACTAGTAACACAGTTACTGAATAATCAAATGTTAGTGAATGTGACTGTACATGATAATCACTTGTTGGATTTTCTGTGTTTAGTGAAAACCTATATTACCGCTGCTATTTATATCACGCTCCAATAATGTTGAAAGCAATAATAATAATGATGATTTCAATAAAATGATTTATTATGATATAGGAGACTCCAAGTATATGTTTCTAATACTGCAGGTAGACACACAGATGTCTTCGTGATCACCACAAACTTAAGAACTTCAAAACGGATTACTGTGGTGGAGATAGTGTTCTTGTTACACATCGCTACACTAGACTAGACTAGACTAACTAGACGAATTAGTTGGCTGCGGGATCTGCCTTATGAAGACAGATTGAAGAGGCTATGTCTAACTTCTATGGAGCTTTGAGTTTTCTAATGTAACTACAAATAGAGGACATCGCCTCAAGCTCCGTGGCAAACGATGCAGGTTGGATATTAGTAAGCACTTCTTCTCGCGGAGAGTTAGGTGAGTGGAATAGCCTTCCGGAAGATGCTTTTTCATCTACGAGTGTCAATTTATTCAAAAATAGCCTTGTATTGTTTTTCAAGAACTGCGGACGAGTTCTGTAGGCATAGGTCTTTTTGACTTCGGATTGTTATGGCTTCGGGATCGTTTATGAGGACTTTTGTCCTTCCTGACTCTTCGATACTAAACTAAACTAAACATATCTGGTCAACTGATACATATAGAGAAGTCCCTAGCAACGAACACGTGTGCATATTGGTGCCTTCGAAAGAAATGCTCAATCAATACCGTTCAGTAAATACTGCAACTGAGAAAAAGAGTATCCGCGCATGTTAGCTTGTCTAGCAAACGCCCTGGTAAGCAGAAACCCTCAGATCAGCAGATACCCAAATCTTCCTTGCTCAAACTTCTGTATACTCGAAATAGATGGAACTAATTTGGAATAAAAATAATTCTGTCAGATTCTGTCAGAATGCTCGTACGCATTCCTCCTCCACAGGAACTCCGAGTAGCCATAGCCTGAGGGAAAGTTCGTGCACAAACAATACTATGCAACTAATACCACTGCGTTTGATCACATACACCTATACGTGTGAATGATATGGGTACTCGGTCGATATAGGTTGATTGGTTGGCTGGTTGGTTGGCTCGAACTGAACTAGGTTTACTTTTAAGTAACAATTATCGATTTCGGGAGTATCGGAACCTCCAATACGCGCAAGATTTGTTGAAAACTCAAACTTGCGGATTGGGGAACATTACACATAGTATTGATTAGTGAACCATGCAATGAATTTATCCTCCCTAGATCTAATATCATTAACAAATAAACGAGTAACGAATCGCGCACCACGATGTATCATTGCAGCACGTTTTTGCGCCGATTTGGAATGTAGCCTATGCATGTCGTGAAACTCATGCGGAGCACCGTGGCTTTGTGAAGATGCATACGTGACAGATGCACTCAAAGTGTTTACGTCTTTGTTAGTTTGTGGAAAATACCAACGTAGATTCACATCGCCAATACCATTGACCTTTGGAGCTGAACTCTCTCAACAGACTCATGTGTGACACTCCAATTTAAGGAATGTAATTTGTATGGATTCAAAAGTGAACATCGATATTCTCAATAATCTCCGGACGATTTTGCTATGATTAGATGGAGAGCGGAAATTGCATTATTGATGTACAAATGTGACGAGGAGTCAGGTCAATCTGTTCTCTGTCTGTAAATCAGTCTGGTGTGTGTTCATTGTAGTTATTCATAATAACAGATATGCTATTAGGACATATACTTATGTTACTGTGACACATGTGTTGGATGATAAGTTATAGGCCAAACGTTGTAGAGCACGAACATGTTCTTAAATACAATTAGATATCAGTATTCTTGCTCAATGTGAAAACATTGAAATATCTTGGAAGATGAGGTATTGCATGAACTCGTTGCAGTTCAACCTGCTAGAATATAAAACGTTGAAGTAATTAGTCGTTCATAACATTTTATTCCTGTCTTACTCCTCAGTTTACTGCAGTGAGTCTTACTCATACGTCCTACATGTTATTCCACATAGCAGATATTTGGCTCGTTCAATATCACGCTTCGCGTATTACATCATGAAAATTAAAATAGAACACCTGCATTCGTAAGTACAATTCGGTCTACTTACAGGCATGTGGAACACACACAGAAATTGAAGGAGGTCGTCACTCGATACTCGGATTCTGCAACTGGGAACATGTGTTAGTACTGAGTCACTGGGGCAGTATATAGCTAGGCAAAGTGCAAAGTGCTAGGATTGATATTGCACTGTTCCAAACTGTTCCAAGCCACTTAAAAGAAACAGCTACTAAAAGTATATGCCTATAGCCAGCTCATGTAAATTATTAATTCATTTGTATAGCCCATAGTTATATCAATATGAGTTATATCGAGGCAAAGGAATATAAGTCATGAGTACAAGCATGTAACGTCGTTTCATTGCGTATTATTAATAATTATAGACAAGTTTACTTCTAACGCATGCTTTAGTTTAGGTTTGTATATATATATATTTTGCATATGAAATTCGGAGCGAAACTCACATCATTTTGCGACAACGAACAGTTTCGTATTGTATCTTCATCGTTAGACCATACACATAAGCTAATATCACCCCAGGTAGTTCAACAACGTAATTGTGTTCCTTACAATTGCACACGCAATTATTCATACGATGATTTTACCCTCAGTGTACCCTAAAGATGTTTGCATGAAGAGGCAATAGAGGACATTTCACCAATCTTCGTCGTCCATATTGCTTTATATCTTCAATCGAGTGGGGTAGCCATACCTCATGTGTGAGTATGTGTACGTGTGAGCCTCGACATGTAATGCATCGGATTCAGGTAAACGAATATAGGGAACGGTCAAGAAGACACACCACGAAAATTCGAATTGTCCTATCTATGAAACGGAGTTGAAGACGATAATGCTTGTATGAGGACTAATACTTCATTCGTAATTGTCGCTGGCTAACATATCAAATTCAAACTACGAAATCGTACGCCCGTTGCTGTAATTTACTTCATTGACTGAAAACGAGGTAAACTTCAGGCCAACACTATTATATTTAACAAGAATCGTCCAAACGACGTAAACGTGTTTCCAGGAGTTACGAGCCTCGGGGGAACTCTAGCTGAAGCATGTAGATGTATTCGTGGTTAGACTATGTATGTACAATATCAACTTCCTGTGAGTTACAACAACAGCACTTTCTCTATTCCGTAATCCATATCATGTGCTGGACTTCACGTCATTTTGCACGAGGAAGCAGAAAATTATCTTAGCAATGTCTATGTATTTTACAATGATACCCACCCGCCTGTTAGTACTATTGATAGCAATGGTGTACCAGCTAAAAACAAACACATAGTTATAAGTGCTTTCATGTGATGGATTTACTGCCAGTAGTACAACTAGTTTATCTCATGATTAAGTATGTCAAGGTCGGAAGGTTGTATGAGACGGACAGTACTGTACTGCAGTACAGTCGAAATGCTATTTTAGGCCATTGGTGCCCATGCTCGTTTGCCCATGCGACATTGTGTCAGGTTGGAACGACATTTGGTGAATATAAACTGCATTTGGTCATTAGTATACTATTCCCTATCACTATGACACACACAATCGCAAATTTATCATGTTTGTGCAACTGTTCCATATACATGTCTGGCTCAAAACATGTGTTCGTATCCACAACCTTGCTCTCCTGCTTTTTACATTGATAACCATAGATACAACTATCAATCGCAAAATACAACGATGTTGATGACGAGGGAGAAAGATCAAACAACGGAAACTACGAGACATAATTATTGGTAGTAGTCTACATGAGCGACAAATGTGTGACAGTTGTACTAGATGAACTCAAACACATAACTGCAAAACTTGAAGATCAATAAGATTGTTCATCCACTAACATACCACTTCTCCCTGAACAACCAAACCTCTCGTTACTGTAATCACATTGCTGACCCTTGGAATCAACGTCTCCTCCGCTGGCTGTTGTATAGCAACCTGTCAGGCGCAATACGAAGAGGAATGTGTATACACTCCATGAGTAGTCATTACAGAAAAAACGTATCGTGTACAAAATCTTGTAAGCACCAATGATGTATGTTTTAGGAGTAGCTATTGCAAATGACAAATGAAAGCTTCAATGCCGTCATCAAACCATATATATGCACTGTGTGTGAGAGAGTCATGTAGTCATGATCAGCAAAGTATGGTGTACGTTCTATGAATAATCGACGCAAGTAAAGAGCCATGCTTTGAATCGGACAAGTGAGTGTGCCATGAGTGATTTATTCATTGGACTCGAGTGTCCTGAGGTCCTCAGCCCTCAGTCTTCGGCTAGTCCTATGAAGACATTGTGTCCTATAGCATCAAATGTAGTCATCCGAAATGTCCGTTTTCTTTCAGTTTATACCAGTATGTGATTTATGGTAACATCAAATACAATCATCCAGGATGCGAGATTCTGCTCTCAATTCATACCAGTGGGTAGTGTTTCAAAAGATCAATAAACGACAGCTGTTTGCGGAGATGCCCTACTTCCATCATTAGAGGAAATAATTATCGCTCGCGGCGATGGGAAGACATGAATCATACATATATGTGGGTAGGTCTCAATAACAGAATCACAGGTTATTAGTTTTTTTCGTTTAAATTTGGACAGGCAAATGACCTGTGAGATTTGAAAATGGAAAATGTTAGAGGAAGTAAACAATTGGGGTCTGCGGGCTGATCAAATATAAACGCAGCTACCATCTTTCATACTTATCCCCCCACAACCCACATAATAGTAGCTCAGATTAGTGGATTACTGAATCATTTGCCGTTAACGATCCGCGTCTTACATTATTAACTGCTGTGAAAATCCTCGTTTTCAAGACTAACTGATCGCTACGTTAGCGACAGATGGACCGTGCAGTCCCAACTAACCATGTGAGAGACTATCCATTAGCTTCTAAAGTGGTTCGGGTGGGTGCGTTCTGATATGATGCTGATCATAATCATGTTGCACCTCTAGTTCTCTCTCTCTTCGTGTCGTTCCGACAATCCTCCTGATCAGTTTGAGCCATGGTACTTCCCACCCTTCTTCTTTGCCCTCGTCTGGAAGGTAATCCTACTTAGAGATGTCCATTATGAATATCAACAGGTGGTGCGTTCGGAGTACCAAGCACGATGACGGTTGGCGTCCAAATCACCTATCACTGGAGCTACCATATCACAGCACGTTATCACTGTCACACCGCCATCGGCCAGTCCAAGGAGTCCTTCTGTCGAAAATATTCCTGACCATATACATGTCACTAATTCTGCCTCTATCCGGACCGTGGCAAATATATGTGATTTTACAGAGAGATCTTATGCATCCCTAAATGAAGCATGTGGCGACTGATTAGGTCTGAGGTCGTATGGTCCTGTTTCCAGATCAATAGGCGTCGCCAAGACCATAGCCCAGAGAACTGTGAAAGGTTCTCGCAGACTTGGTATGAAAAGATGGATTGAAAGACAGCATCAAGGAATGAACTGGCTCGACCTTCTCGGAATCCCAGAGAGATTGCAGCAGCAGTCACGGGATAGCTAACAGGTAAAGTATGTCACTCACAATTTCTTTCACTCACTGTACCCATCCGTGCAGGATCCAAAACGGGGCTCTGTCTGCAGACCCGAAGGTCGATGCTGGTATTGCGAATTTGTGTGCATCCAAATCCACCTTGAATAGGTGGCCATATCTCAAATGACTACACACGTGGTGAAATAGCGAGATGCCATGTTAATATGTCGACTGGTCTTACCGGAAGGTAACCTGTTGCTATCGTGCCCATCAGTGTGGGTTCAGTGCATTGCAAGCTCAACATGTGAGCAACTGAGCTTTGCTACATATATCTGGTCAACTAATGTTCAATCAATTGATTCTTAGTCAATACAACTACTGTAATTGATGATGAAAGTTATCAGCGCACGTTAGTTTTTCCATCAATCGGCCTGGTTAGCAGAAACCCCATAATAATCTAATAACTTGTTTATACCTGAAATGGATGGAAATCATTTGAACTGAGGAATTCTATACGAAGGCTTTGAGAGGCTACAGCGTATGCGATCCCCTTTCCCAGGAGCTATGATCAGCCATACACCTCATAGCTTGCAGGTATAGGCTCGTGCATAAACGAAACTATGTTAAAGGTATTCTGCAGGCTCGGGTAAACATGGGCTCATCTTGTAGCTTAGACCGAAATGAATACATCAGTCCAA
>JAUOBX010250853.1:0-11509 GCA_032360705.1 Eupentacta quinquesemita
AATTGTACAGTGCGGCACCTAAACTTGAACAGACCCTCAAAAGCGGCACCAACTGACCAGCATTCTGGCCAAGTATGGGGGGGAGTTAGTGGGTACTGGGGGTGTTGACACCATGGAATGATATAAGCCTATTCAGAATCAGTCCGGGATTTTCTCAATTCACTCGTCTCCGAGACGGCCATACCATGATAGGCCTACCCATGGTCACTCCATTTCCTACTCGGCTTTGACCAGTCTTGTGTGAGTAGGCCCAAATATGACCTGGTGGGCATGGCGTCAGAAAACATCGGTCGCGGTGCATGATGCACCCAAAAAGGCATGGCTAGCAACGATCACTATCACTTTCGATGTCGCCCAGGGTTTGTGGCAGTCCTCTGTGGCAAATTACGGACGACTCCACCAGGTATCCATTCAGGTGCCCCATGCCGGGAGGCGACCTCAGCTAACCCCTGATGATAAGTTACATCCACCACACACATTCAATCTCATCACACAGGCCCACATGCACCATGGTGACCGAACGGCTTCGCGCTCATCATCCAGAGGTTATGAGTTCGAGCCCATGTAGGATCAGTGAGCATGGTGCATTAATGATTATTTTAATGAAGGGATGTGTTGTCGCCTGCCTCCGATGATCATGCACTTCAGAGGCTCTGCCTCGGTCCGTGTCCAGACGAAGGTTCGAAGCTGACAAGGGTACTGTATTCAAGTATGCACATGTGCCGTCCTTGTATGGTATCTAGCAATTGAACGATAACAATTTTACCCGATCAATTCAACACAGCACCTTGTACAAGTGCGACTCCACAAGAAGCTGTGAAGGACTCAACATTTTTTGCTAGTGAAGATCACTCACAAGTTTTGATTAACCTTGCGTGTCTAATTCAGATGAGCAGACTATTCATATTCATACTATGGACCTATTCCAAAAATGGAATGCATACACAAATTGTGCTATTTTTTAAGAATGTTTTATTAGAAACATATTTACAATGAATTGAAAAAATAGAAAGTCAAAACAGTACGATATGCATTATGATCGAAAGCATTAGAAACTATTAACCAATACCATAAATGCATGGTACATACATATGTTGTATGTTACTTCCTAGAAAAAGTACTGTGACATGATAAAAAGCCACACAGATAAATTGTTACTGAACAGTGGCTTCCACAATCCCCATCTCATTTGTCCCTCACAATGTAGTATCAGTAATACTACCAAAATAATATTAGCCTATGCAGTACACAATGCATGCCTGCCCAAAGGAGATATTCCAGGTTGTCAGTGTGTGACTTTGGTTTTCATCTCAAACAGGGTTGTTCCAGGCTTCAATTTTCGAAGAGTACGAGGACCATTCTAAAATAGGTTTCGACAAATTTTATATCTAGACTACTACATAGGTACTGTAACATGGCAGATATAATCATAACTGGGAATAATATACTGTGGTAGTATGTTGACTAATTACTATATCAAAAGCAACGCACAGTGAACAGAATATACTATGACATGTCATAAATGTCACCAATCTACTTCGACTTGAATTGACACAATTAACCGTCTCTGTTGCCCACAGCAGTTACATAATGGGATCACAACATGCTACAGTCAGTCCTGCTCATGGGACACGTTCTCTTATTGTGACCGCGACTTTTGCAGACTGTGCATACAACAGTTATACTAACACGCTTACACGAATTCGCTAACTGGTGAATTCGATTTTGCTTCTCCATCACTTGGCGGAAGGCTTGTGTTTTTATGTGAGAGGACGACCGGAAAAACCATGATGTAACATTGTCATTTAATTTCTCGAGACCCTGCTGTGAGAAATGTGAGATATTGCCATGCAAGCGAAGTGCATCAGGGACATGATTACACAGCACATGCATGTATGGTGTTACATCTTTACTCAAGTAAACCTCTGTGAACAGTTTTACCCAAGAACGAGCATTCGCCTCAAACTGGTCCACTTCTGGCAAGGTCAGCTGCACCTTTACACGTTCCATTATTCCCAAGAAACTTTTCCATAGCTGATCTATTTTGACCAGTTTTGGGTGCCCTGGGATTAATTCACCCAACTTGATGTTTTGGAGAATTTTCAGGTGTTCTGGCCCAGTGAAGTCACGTGATGCAATGAGCTTCGTAGACTTGTCAACATAAAACTGCCATGGAATACCTAACCTCTGCACAAACATTTCGAACTCCTGAATGTGGCAATACTTTGACAGTACAAAGTTGGAACCACACTTCTTCAGATTATCCCGAGACTTCATTTCTACAAGAAGATGGTTCACCAACTGATCTGCTATTCTGAGGAATAGGTGAAGGGTATCTGGTATGACATTCTTCACTGGTATGCTGGGGAAGAGTGGTGGAGCGAAGCAATTAAGCCTCTCCTTGCCCTTCTTCGAGGAATTTTTTGCAATTCCCTCAACTGACCGGGCACCATGCTCTGCATCAAGCATACTCCAAGCTTGATCCACATCCCATCTTAGTTCACTTGGACAAGTGCACCACAAACAGCAGTGTTTTGCACTGAACCCCTCAATGCCCATCATTTGGTTCAAGAACTTCAGATCCCCCCCAAGGAATAACTCCACCTTGATATGCTTATCATTAACACAGACATATTCGGTACTATTTATTTCTGAGATCAGATGACCGAGGGCTCCCGAAAGAGCAGTCTGCTTTTCCGGGACCCTGACAATTGCTAATAAATAGCTACCACTACTGCTAGTACAAGAAGGATCACCTATAATGCTGAAAGCGATATTGGTCACATGAATCCTTTTGCCTATGCATGTCCCATCACCTGTCACCTTGACCTTGACAACACCATCATGAAGAATCAGATCACTGTCGGAGGGGCCTGAGATTAACATTGACAACCTGGAAGTCAATGTATCCCTGAACGATTGCCAAACCCCAATATGGTCAACCAACTCATGTATCTCATATTGTGAGTTCAGTTTCTGTTTGCGCAGATTCAACTTGTACCCTTTGGGAAGAGTCGAACAGTGCATCGTCAGCTCATGATAAGCTCTGCGGGAGATATTTTGAGTGTCCCGTACAAAAATTAGATTGTCAATCAATTGCTCAGATTCCTGTTTCCGACTTTGTGATCCTGTACCAGATATATCTACTGTTAGAATGCCACCTTTCTTGTCCTGGATGTTGAGGCTGATCGGTGTGAAATATCCATGAGATAGAGCTTTGATGCTGTCCTTGACTGCTTTAACCCTACGGAGTCCCATTTTTCTTTGGAAGGATTTCGAGAACTGTAGTTTCTTCTTGGCCCTCCCTCGCTTCCCTTCTCCCTGTGGATTTTGGACAAGCTCTATTTGGTTTTCCAGAGCCTGTTTCTCAGACAAAAGGGCTTCTATCCGAGACTCTGCCTTCTTCACTTTTTCGTCAGACTTCCTGCGTTTCTTTCGCTCTCTATCCACTGTGTCCTGAAGCTTGCGTTTGGTTGGAGTATCCGTTTTGTATTTAGCCTTGATGGTGTACTGGGAAGTCTTCCACTCCTCTACCAATTTGCTTCTGGAGCGTCCACCCTTACACTTCCTGTGCCGGGAAAGCATGTTCTTCAGTTTCTGCACAACGTTGCCGACAACAGAACTCCACTCCACTTTCGTTACATCAACTTTGTGCGTAGTGAAAGTCTTCTGCAGAAGGGACTGTACATTGGTCTGGTCGATTGTGCTGCCTTGGAACATACCCGACTGGGATATACCTAACTGGTACAGAAGGTAATTGTTGATTGGGATTTCAATCTTGTGGTGATATTCTTGATTCGGGGCGGCTGCGGCTACATCTAGAGCAAGAAGGAGGAGGAAACCAATTGCCAAATTGGCTAAGACATCTGACCCCCTGATTTGTGCCATGTTGTCAACTTGTCAAGTTAGCAGCTGCTGTACAGTATATATGCTAAGTAGACATATAAGTTTCCAAATCAAACTTATTGCCTAGTCCTCGGACAAAGTTTATCCTCACTGCGAAACCCCGGTGAGTGTAGTGGGCAGAAAGAGTCCCATTGCTCCTAACAAACTCTTGGAGTGGCGATTTTTCAGTTAGCCAGAAAACCAAGGATCCATCCCTCACGTGACAGAAATCTCCAAATCTATTGACAATGCGATAGTGCCAGTCTTCCCCAATAACAGTGTCCCAGTCTGTGAGTTCTCTCAGAGTCCACCTCCCTGGCTTCCTCGAAAGTGGAATGGCACGATCAGTTATGGTCTGGAATGTGTCTCTGGGTAGCGATAAATTTAATTCAACCAAAGTGTCAGACTTTCTGTTGCAATTAAGAGACTCTTTGATAGCTGTCCGTAATTCACGCTTGAACCGGGTTTCACCTTCAGAAGTAGAGGTTAACAGATGCGGTGGGATATCTATGACATCTGAAGGGGCTCGCCACTCGTCATATTTCGAAGGCCAACCTAAATAGTGTACCTTTACAAGAGGATGTCCATCTTCGAGTTTGTGATCCAGAATCTCCAACTCGTACAAGTTCTTGGTCGACCACGATTCCTTTTCACGGCTTGGAGGCTTCGGTAACTTTGGACCGCTAGCTAGCGCAACGTAGTCCACTCGCTCTTTATTCCGCAACCCTCGACGAGAAGTCATGGTCACCCTTGATCTGAAATATATGAAGAAATGAATATTCTTGCTTAATAGATAATAATAATATCTTGTTTCTTAGCACTTTTCAATTGCTATCAAAGCACTTCACAGGTATTACCCCGATCACAGGAACCAGGGCACACTCTCTGACATCCCGGAGAGTATAGTTGCTGCCACAATGGGCGCGGATTGCATTCGGGACATCAAGAACGGGTCTCAGTTACCCCATTCTGAAAATCACAAAGTGGAATGACCTCTCAATGTACTTAGGCAGGCTTCTTCAGACCTTCTTTTCTGTAATAGTTTCTTCATTTGCACTCATGTTCACAATCATTAACAATTTTAATATATTCATATCTATCGATTCATATTTATTGTTACCTTGTATTTTGTGTTACGGCATCAGGGTCTTCTCGTAAAACAGTGTACACTCACTGATAAATATGTACCTAGGCCTAGCACTGTTGTTGTTGTACCTTATTTGTTGTATTTTCCACCGCCAAAACACTCCACTAGGAATATACATGAACTGAGGGGGAGCCAGGCTCCCGCTTTTACGGGCATGGAAGGACTAGTTCATGAACTGAACACTCGCTACGCCTTCGTACACATGCCTTCACAAGGACACTGGCGAAACTCGCCTACTCTTTTCGAAGGGTGCCCTGGAGTAACAAGGCAGGAATGGGAACTCCTGCTCCCGGGAACGCAATCCATTGTCCTCATTCGATGGACGCAAGCTGAGTATATCAATGTGTGCCACTTTGCAACACAAATAAATCGGCGGGGACGGCGTGAAAGGTGGTAGGGCCCAGGCCTATGAGACAAGAATGGGCCCTTTCAAGTCAAATATCAATTCCTGCCCTGCCAGGTGGATTTTTTCGTTGCCTTCATATTGCAGACGAGAGACTTCATTATCGTCACTTTTGAGTTCACACTAACTCAAAGTTTGTTTGATATGATCCTCCCTTGCGGGAAATCGGCAAACTCCCTACTGGGATATCAGTGCCAAGCTAGCAGTCCGGGGGCCAGGAATGCCAGTATCGTGCAAACTCACGCACAGATTAACGTCCATGATTGAGGGATTACAGTAACTTCAGTGCACCCCGGAAACTGGACGACAATTTTATTGTCCCGAGCGGGGATCGAACCAACGACCTCCAGTCACCTCCTGGTTGCTAGTCTCAATCGCAACCATGGGCGGCGATCCCGGGGGACGGGGGGGGGGGGGGGGGCCCTGTTCCCCGCAAAAAGTGCCAATGTCCCCCCCCCCCACCCCCAATATTTTGATAAAATCGCCGCCTGTGATCGCAACCACTCGGCCACAGCTCGGTTAGTCTCTGTTACTGTTAGGCCCCTGGCCAAGGCAGGCTACCGTGGATAAATTACTGCCATTTCTTCCGGTTCCCTGTTCCAAATAAAACATTCTATGGGCCGGTGACAGAAATGGTGGAAAATTGTCCAAATATATTTTCATTTATTAGGCCAAGCCTAGGCTAGAGTGTACAATGATTAAGCCGTGGAGTGAACTAGCCCAGAAGTAAAACTAGGCCTAGGCCCCAGGCCTAGGTCGCCTACCTAGCGTTACGAATGTGTATCGCGTTAGGCTATACCCTGGCTCGCAGAGGCAGCGTTGAACCACACACGACATTCCCGTACTGGGAGTGGAATGTCCCAATGTTGGCTGGGCCGTTCAGATCCTACGGAATAAAACCCTTTTTTGACACTTTTATGTCGAATGAAACTTATCAAGCCCGTGGAAGAAATTGGGGATAAACATTTCATGAACACTTACCGTGAATTTCGAATCGCATCTTGGAGAGGAACATTCGCAATTCCTCGGAAAAGTTGAGTGGAATCTGTAACGTCAAATTTAGCAAGTGTATCAATAGGCGATTGTGTACAAAGGCCGATTTTTTTGATAGGACTTCACTGATTGGATCGAAAGAAGGCTATCGGTGGACCTCAACCAATCAGATCGAGTTTTACATGACTGTCAAGATCAGAAGATATCCTTTCAGAATCAGCTCAAACTGGATTTGTAGCCTACGGAGTTTTCGAATGGTCACAATTTTGGTGCGTCGTCGGGAGACAATAATGCGATATTTTATCAATTTCCCATAGAAGTTGAACTGATCTGGTAATTTTCAACTGAAAAAGGCCATCGATAAGGAGATTTTTTGAAGGAAATAATTCATATGACTAGAAAGAAAACAAAATTCCCTCCATTATGATGGACAAACTGTGTCCATAGCTCATAGGGATCTGTAGATATGGTAAGTGGAGTGAATAAATCAGTAGCCAGAAAAGAGTGCATCGCGTACTGAGGGAGCGGCCTCGGACATGCGCGGGGCAAAAGAGCGTGTAGTTCCGTTATGTGTATCCTTCCAGAAATATACATACGGAGCAGAAACGTGGACATTAGGGAGCTTTAGATTTCACGACGGGGACGCGAACAACGACGTATGACGTAGTGTAAAATCCTAGTGCGCATGCGACAACCCCACTACTGCCGTACTACGCAGATCTACGACGGGAGTCACCCACTTTTCACGCTGTCTCTACGACGGGAACGTGAGATTCGGGAATTCCACGTTCAATACTCATACGCGCACTCTTAAAACACCCGCATCTAAGCCACGCATCTGACACATCAGCACGTCATGGAAATTTAAAGCGCTATACTGCAGGACGGCGACGTGGTCGACAACGAGGAGAAATCCCCGTCGCAGATGTCCCCGTCGTGAGATCTGAAGCTCCCTATTAACATAAACAACGGAGAGGAAAAACACAACATGGAAAGAAGCATCCTGAATATCACCTACAAGGACAGGGAAACTACTAGAGGGATCGGGGAGAGAATCCAGGTACAATATATCTTATGGCTTATTAGGACGAGGAAGTGGGACTGGGCTGGCCACATCAGCCGTAGACAGGACAATCGTTGGAGCCCTAAAATTACACAGTGGACACCATATGGGATGAAACGAAACAGAGAACGCCAGAGATAGCGATGGAGGGATGAGCCACAAAACTACTCGAGAGAGGGGAACTGGTACCAGCGGGCACGAGACAGACGCTGCATGGAGACATCATGCTGAGGCCTACAGGCTACATCATGCAGTGGATCGACAATGGCTGAAAAAGTGAAGTAAAGAAACTTCGTTAATTACCTAACAGGTCGTTCTGAGGTAGCCATTCGAGTGTCATAACGTTCCTAGGTACGTTCCCCAGGGGTTTATTGTTCTTCCACTGCCATATAACCTTTTGAGGTAACTTGGAGAAGGCATCTTTGAATGCTTCCGCCATGTCTTCTGAGAGATGTGTGGCACTGTTTCCGATGGTGAAGATGATCGCTCCGTGGTCACCAGAAGACTGCATGAAATCTTCGAGGTGCTGAAGAGACAAGAGATCATTTATACACAACGTATGCTCCGTCGGTTCCGTGAACATCACAGTTAGAGAGCTCATATATATCGGACGGCGTCGAATTAAGTACCGACATTAAGTAACCCATATTCCACAGTTAAATATGACGCTTCATATGACCGAATGAATTTAATTTTATGAATACCAATCTAGATAAACTGATAAAGTATGTATGTGTGTGTAGTAGATTATAATACATACATGTAAAGCCTACTGAATATATCTGAAAATTAATGCGAAATCAACCAAAATGTATGTTTTCATCTGAGGGAGCTCTTCGATCTTCTACATTGAAAACCGATTGTTATGAGCATCATCATTGTGTAGGATCAAGCTTGTTGAGACTGTTTAGCTGTTGGGACGTCGTTGATCTCCTCAAAAATACACACACACAAACACAAACATACACGCAAGCACATACACACATGCTGATAAATTACTGCAAAGCTCATGGTCGGAACCAATGGACCGAATACCACAACATAGAGGAGACCTGTTGCTCAGTGATAATACCCTACATACCATAGGTAAGTGTGGTGTCATAGATGGAGTTCACAATGCCATCAGCAGGTTATGTTGTGATTCAACTCTTCATGGTTTTAACCAACGCGCCTTTGTCCTGGACTGGATTTTTTTCAAGTCATGGATGCAATCAATTCGGAACTGCTCCCGGGATCGCCATCCTATGACCCCATCCCACAGATGATCAGTGAACCCTCTGATCCTTCTCACGTATCCTAATTGAGGAGAGGAAGATTTCGGGTCCAAATGCGGTAACTGTGATTAGCCTACCGATCAGGCTCTTTGTAACTCATGTAATCATGCAATCATGAACCACTGCTAAACCAAGTAGGTAATAGTTCACCGAGATCTGTAAAGACAGCCACCCCTGGCAAATCGCCAAAGCGATGTCATCGAACTCGGGACCATCACATGCTAAGCGTCACTCGTCACTAGGCTATTTTTATCACATTGGGAAGTCATGAGGTAGACATGCTTTTTGCTGGTATCAGGAAATCTGTACTCAAGTATCATTACAGGGGATCATTTTAAAATGAACTGGTAATTACAACATGAGCGTGCGTGAGAAGGAAGAACGAGCACAGAAGATTTCGGTGCGTGGGCGGGGCAAACGCATTGCCTCCTATTCTGTCCCCAAAACAGTTTCTCATGTAATTCAATGTCTACATTTTAGATAAATATACATTCAATTTGCAGAGTTGTTTAGACTAAATTTAGTTATTTCTCATTTGAAATATATTTGGAACATGACTTTTTATTCATAGTTGTCCTGTAAGCGGTGCGAGAGAACTCGTTGCTATATTAGCAGTTTCGCTGGGATATAACGTCTTAAACTTGGGAACCTGCGTCGACTCTCCATGCACCTGCGATAACATGGGTCCTTCAATACAATGAAAAACAACTTGAGCAATCAAATGGTGAACTCTCAGTCAATTGCAGTTTGAGCCGTACTTAAGTCTCACATTCCATATCAATGTTCCAAGCATACTCTCAACCTCGGAAACTTGCGAGTCATACTCACAGACGCATAGCCCCGGATAAATGGGTGCCAATACTCGCTATCTCAATCTTCGCGATTTGCGCCATTTTCTGTGGTTAGCCAGACTAACCCCAATCCCTAATTCTCAAACTTTCCGAGGTAGTACGCCTCAGGCGGTAAATATGGACAAGGCGAGCTGAAACGCCCCTATACTCGCTGACTCCAATCTCTCCCGAAGAGGCGGATTAGCTCAGTCCGTAGAGCTCCGGTCCAATAATCAATAGTCAGGCGCGTATCCAGGGAGGTGGCGTCGGGGGCGCCCCAAGGCCCCAACTAACATGTGAGAAGGGGAGAGAGAGGAAAGAGAGGAACAAGTGAAGGAGGAGGGCAAAAAGAGGGAAGAGAAGGAAAAGGGGAGGGGAGAAGAAAAGAAAAGAGGAAAAAGAAGAGAAAGTGGAAAAGAAGAAATTAAAACTTTAAAAAGGCCAGTAGGGAAAATGCCACGCAAAGTGCAAGACGGATATATACGCAGTGGCGTCACCACGGGGCGCCAGGAGGGATATGCTCACTGGGAAACCTGGTACCACCGTGTTCCCCCCTCTCCCCCCAAAATAGATTTGAGATTTATGTATTGTAGTCAGAATATACGATGGTCAAATACATATTAGAATACAATTTGTTATAGAACAAGGCGATCGCGAAAAGTGTCTCGCCTGGTTGCGCTATCATTGTTTTTGTCTAGCCTTTACTTCGTTCAAGGAGAGACTTAGCGATCACCTGTCTGTCTGACTGTCCGTCTGTCTGTCTGTGCACTTCCGTATCTCCTGATCCATAGAAGCCCCGATGCACACATTTTGTGTGGGGTGTATGGTTGGGAGTTGTCGATGCACACCACTTTTCGTCCCGATCGCTCTAGCTAATTTGCATAAATTAGCATATTTAATGAGATTTGGCTTGAAAGCTTGTGTGCAGGATATCTCTTGAAAGGTAAATGCTTCGATGACGCAGTTCAGGATATATGACAACTATCAAGTGTACATGAACTGATTAGATTTTGGGCGTGATATCTGCTGATTAATTAGGCTAATTAGCATAATTTATGCGATTTTGTCTACATTATCGGATTCGAACGAAACTTGGTGGTGGTGTATTGGCAGCCCTAATGAATTTACCATTCATAAACACCTTTATTGGTTTCCTGCAATCTGATTGGTCGAGCTAACTTGGGTAGTTCGCCACTGTGATGACGTCATCATCGGTCCTAAATGACACCATAGTGCTTCCTGTCAATATATAACATAGCTAGGAATCATTACAGGTTGTTATGATACTTTTTAAATAGTTTTCCAAGAGAACATGAGTTTCTTCCATTTTTTCCGGAAGAAACTGGAAGAAACCCATTTCTTCCGAGTGGAAAAAACATGGTTTATTCCGCGTTTTTGTCGACCCCCGGAAGAAACCTGCCAACCCTGATGCTGATTAGATTACATTAAATGACCTTCAGTGACCTCAACCCCACTGGTAAATCCATCAGGGCTGCCAATACATATTAGAATACAATTCGTTATAGAACAAGGCGATCGCGGTTTTCCACTAACCAAGTTTCGTTCAAATCCCACCATGTTCGGAAAATTGCATAAATTATGCTAATTAGCATACCTAATTGGGCAAATTAGTCGGATTGAATGACCTTCAGTGACCTCAATTCTACTGCTAAATTAATTGGGACCAGAAGTAGACCGGTCAGGTATACCAAGTTTCGTGAAATTCCATTGTTAATTCGAAAATTGCATGAAATATGCTAATCAAATGACATTAAATGACCTTCAGTGACCTCGACTCTACTAGTAAATTCATTAGGGCTGCCAATAGACCACACCCACCAAGTTTCGTTCAAATCCCACCATGTTCGGAAAATTGCATAAATTATGCTAATTAGCATACCTAATTGGGCAAAT
>JAUOBX010250964.1:0-11509 GCA_032360705.1 Eupentacta quinquesemita
TTTTTCGATGTATCTGTACGTGCGAGTACCTGAATTTCCGTTATGGATCAATAAAGTTTTACCTTACCTTACCTTACGATGTAGCAATGAGAGGCAACACGTTCAAGCATTTGGTACTGTAGGCCTACTATATATATATAAGTATTTTGAAAGGTGCTGAGTCTCGGAACATTTTTTCTGGTAATTATCCAGACCGGCCGATCACGGCTCCCTGTACGCCGTAGGATTAATTCCAATATTTAATTTTCCCGCATAGGAATACAATTATGCACAACATTGCCCCGAAGTATATTTATAGGCTTGTCCATATTCGTACACCGAGAGTCCGAGACGCACATTTGTCGCAGAGCTGATTCTTGCACGAACCCTATATACGAATCGCGTGCCCCCAATCAAGTCTCTCGAATATCATCTGAAATTCCATTACGCATACATATGCCTACACTTTGCTGAACTGCTGAAGCACATTCTGAAAACAACAGAACGTTTATATCATACAATATAGATAATTACTTTGGAGGTTGTGTTATCTGACGTCCCAATTTTCGTGAAGCCAAACAACATTTTGTTCAATCATTTTCTGGTGATTAGGAGAATATTTTTGCCGGAGGACCGGGCACAAAATCTGATTGAATAGCAGCATCATTGTTACGTAATCATCGTATTGGTCTGCCATGCATGATTATGAATTATAATACTAATAATAGTTTGCATGTATGACTTCGAATGAAAAGAATCAATAGGTCGTCGTGAAAACATGGTAATGAACGGATTCTATGAAAGGTTGAGCTACAAGGAGTTGATATGAAAGAAAGAATGATATAGGTGATGAGTCAAAACAACTCATTTGATGATTGGTGATGGAAGGTTTCGGCTACCCTTTATTAGAATAGGCCTAATACATCATTGATGGAGTGATGAATCTCTTTTAATAAAGGTTCTCTCTGATGATCATAAATTAAAACAAATTCAGTGACCACTGTTTTTGTTCTACCCTCTTATTCTCTAGAAAAGATATTGATAATAAGATATCCCATTAAATACAACATGTTTAGAACATTTGACATTATGTTCAGCGTGTAAACGCGTTTGAAAATGTTGATAAAATGATAATGAAGAATGTATTAATATCTAAGCATGTATTTAGAGTGTGTATGTATATATTCCGTCTTCACGTGTATGATAAAGAAAGTCATTCGACTGTTACACTTCGTTAATTAATAGAGTAAGTTGCAATCCCAAAATCGAACTAATTCAAATTAACAATACTTCTCGAACCATTCGTTCAATTCGAAGCTGTCATTCAAATAGCATATTAAGTGCATTAATGAATTCGGAATCGGAATGACCGCGTTATATTTTCCTAAGCCTAATGAATTCAACAACAAAAGTTAATTATTGGTCCAGTGTGAAAGCGGTGATGCTCAACTGCCATGTAGCTCACATGATTCACATAATACAAAGAACGTCTGGAAGACACTGGCATGAACGAAGAATCCTTAATATTGTGTAATATATTTATTCATCAACTAGATCCAAACTCCTTTTTTTTTACAAACCAGGCAGAAAATTGTGCTGTTTTTGTGATTTATTTGTTTGTCTATTGTACATTTACTTATATTGTCACATAAGAAATTTATCCTGTATTTTTGTTTCTTCTATTATGTTTCGCTTACCGGCAGGGCTTGCGCAGGCCCTGCGCAATGTGGATGGCAACTTATGTAATCCTCTGTTTCCGATTTGTGCAGACTGCACTGCGGACTGCGCTGCGGACTGCGCTGCGTATTAGTGGATGGCTAGCTTATCTCTACATGGGATTTATTCTGAGGTGATAGAGAAACGACCTTCTCGTTTCGGCCTGATCACCAATGAGAGGAGATACCACGACACTATATATTGCACTATAATATATGTGCATTGTAATTGAAACATTTGAATTGGTCCTCACACTTCCCTAGTTCAGTAGTTAAATATTGGAGTACAAACTGGTCCACAACCCTGCAAATTCATGTAAATACGAATAAAAACCTTTCTAAAATGAAGCTTCTTATCAGCGTATTTCACTACGGTATATCATCTAGCGCTACGAGAATTATTTTTATGGTTCGTTTGGGGTTATATAAAATTGATGTATTGTAATTATTATTGTTATCGAAAACAACTGAAAACAACTGATAACAACAATCTAAAATCCAGGCAAACTGTAATTTCCATAACAAGTTATTGTAATGCAAAGTACCTATAAATTTTAGATATCACAAGCACCGAGAGCCTGTTCTAATTTTTGTTATCTTCTTGTTATTTTGAGATCGATCGATCTTTAATAATATATCCGACGAGGACAACTTTCAAAAACATGAAAACTTAAGATTGTGTATTACTATCAAGGAACGTCAAAGAACCGCCAATAAATGGATCTCATCTCAGCTAACTACTCCCCGGTATGCAAATGAATGTCTTTTAAGTCCGCTCCCGGTAATCCTGAAGTATTTCTCTTAATCGGTCAAATCGACTTGAAGTAGATCGACGTCATAAATTATGCAAATCGACTTAAAGGAGATTTACCGGTGTTTTATTTGTTGCAATTCCGGTATGAAACCAAAAGATTTATAGGGAATACGCCATCTGATCACGCATGGTTAATTTTTAATGGGGATACAGGAAGCTGTGCTATTCATTGGATGGCTACTGAATGGCTGTTCAATTGCATTACGACTAAGCGTACGGCCTCCTGAACGTACAAAACGAACATGACATTATTCGAATAATTGTCGTTCTGTTTTTGGGGTGGAGTGAGGTTTCTGTTATCTCTCAATCATGAGCGTATAGGCAGGCGATATTCCAATAGGAATCCCGTTGAGTTCGAGCAGGAGAGGATCATTGAGAAAAGATGGATGAACAACAAACTGCATCTGGTACATGTGGTATTAAGAGGCAGTACGTTCAAACATCTGGCAGCGAGGTTAGCATTGAATGAATGTTTAGGAAGGTGTTGAGTTCCGAAATACTATTATAGAGTAAATCTTCGAAAAATCACGTATAGTAGCGATAGGTTTTGGCTTCTTTTTCTTCGATTTCTCGATATAGGCCTATAAAGCACTTGTCGGCTGATAAAACCAACGTTTCAGCTGATGAGGATACACTTCGTATCAAGTGCCGTCAGCTACCTGTGATGATGATGATGATGATCATGATGATGATGATGATGATGATAATTATTATTATAATTATTATTATTATTTTTACCAATTTTATCAAAATTACCGCCGGGTGGGGTGGTATGAGGCAAACAATTGAAGATGAGGTATCGTCTCGAATCCCCCGTCGAATATTGGACGCTGCCGTTTGCATGACATCACTGCCAAATTCATCCCAATGTGTATCTGGACTGATTATGCTTTGACATTGTATAATTGTAATAGTTGGAAATATTTTAATCGAGTATTCTCTCGTCCCACATGGTCATCATATTTATTTAGGAGGCGGAATGGTTTCGCATCACCCGCATGAATAATGGACGGGTCTGCAAGACAATCGTCCCATACTATATCGGGACGAATTTCAAACTGACTTATCATAGTGAAGATATAACCGATTGGACACTGGCCAATATATATCGCTGGGTAGGAAGTCACGTGAACAGAATGGAGACTCAGATTCCGTGACGTCATCAATCAATATCTTGAGACGAGACACCATTTTTTAAGTTGGACTCGTTCGCCACGTTCGTTCGCCACGTTCCGGAAAGTGTTAATATGCGATGGAATCAGTTGCGTCAAAAACTCAAAATGGTCGCTGGGTGGAATCGTTACATCGTACGTTATGATGCGAACATGGAAGTTGGTCTCAGAACGATCGCAACGTTCCGAAAAGGGTAAATATGCGATGAAATCAGTTGCGTCAAAAACTCGAAATAGCCGCTGGGTGGTGTCGTATGGTGCGAAAATGAAAGTTGGTCCCAAAGCGATCGCCACGTTCCAAAACGCGTAAATATACAATAAAATCAGTTTCGCCAAAATACATGATGGCGGTCGTCAGAGCGGTGCGGCGACGCCCACTTCCGAATTAATTCAAGTTTCTGGAGGGGGAAATGTGTGTCAAGTTTCGTGTCAATCGCATGTACGGTTTCAAACTAATTCACGAACGTGACGAACGGACGAACGGACAAATGGACGTACGGAGAGATATGATGACTACTTGAGCTGCTCAGCTGCAAAAAACAATATAGGGCTTGTTCTGATACCACTGATCACCAAATGTATACATACATTCGTAACGTAACGTATTTAGACCTATACGTCCACTGACCACTGCTCATCATGTTTCTGTCTTGTTTCCAAAATAAGGGAAGAAAGGCTCATCCTCAATCCGTTTCCTTTCTACAGAAGTGTGACACGGTTACCAAAAATGACGATCTCTTTTCGAGGTCCCATTCATTATACATGTTTCTCGTCCCAAGAATACTGCTCATACGTAATTGATTGCATATTATAACATTATCTTAACATTAATGTCAAGTAATCTGATGAGTTCTCGCTCAAAATCGGTTATTTTCGTTCAATTCAAAATATGTCATTATATTTGAGGCTGTAGGTCATGGACTAATATTGCGCAAGCAAAAGGAAGTCAGCTGACCGACTTATTGGAGATGTTAACAGTTGGAGAAGTTCAAAACTTCATGGGCTCCCACTTTGTTGCTCGAAACTCTCACAGATAACTAATTCAACGACCAATTCTCTGGCCTAGAAGATGTGTAGCCGATTATAACAACAACGAAGCCATGTTATTCCATCACCTTCATCGACTCAAGTTATGGGCACATGGGAAACATCGTTAGAGGTGCTCCATTCAACCACATCTAGGGTACCTTCAAGTTGTCGAAATCGTCGACTTACCGCTGTTCATTATGTTTCTGTCCGATTTCCGAAGGAGTGCTGAAGGGTTCACCTTGAATTAGTTCCCGTTTATGGAGGTTGGAGACAGGTACCCAAAACGGTCAAATTGTCAAGGGCACAATTAGTATACCTAATTTCGTCCCAAGAATACTGCTCACACGTAATTGCTTGTATATAATAACATTATCTATACATTGATGTCAAGTAATCTAATTAGTGCTCAATCCACAACTCGCTATTTCCGTTCAATATAAAATATGTCAATATTTTTGAAGTTGTAAGTCACAAACTGATATTGGGCAAGCATGTCAAGGTAGTCGCCCGCCGGACATATTGGTAATTTTCACGATTGGAGAAGTCCAAACATTAGAAAGCCCCAACATCGTTGCTGAAAACTCCCCCCTGACATATTTCAACATAATTCAACAAAACATTTCTTGGCCTTGCAGCTGTATAACTGAATAGAGCGGCAACCTACGCTTTAAGGAATATGAGGTCAAATATGTGTTTGTCAACGTTATGTTTAGGATATGAATGAAAGGTGTTTAGCAGTTGAACATTTTTCTCGATAGCCCGGTCTGCAGGTGCGGCTGACGTTTCTGGAGACATGCGGGTGGGGCACAACTGATTCCTAAAATGTCGAAGGAGCACTATAATGTGGTGGAAACAGTATACTTTATCAACAGTTTCGAGAATTATCTGGCCTAGAAGATGTGTATAGTCAAAGAAAACGACAATCAGGCTATGTCATTCCATCACATTTGATGACTCAATGTATGGACATGTTAGAAATATTGATGGAGGTATTTCATCGAATCACATTTAAAGCTGCTCAAAACTCCAACAGAAATATAACTTATTCTACAAACAAGCATCTGGCCTGGTGATGATTCAATGAATGAGCTTGTGAGCAACATCTTCAGAGGTATTCCATTTACCCATAGGTACCAAAAAAAATCACGCACTCTCTTCCTATAGCACATCTATTATACATGTTGTTCGTCTAGGAAATACCGCTCATACGCAATTGCTGGCATACATTAAAACATTATCTATACATTATTGTCAAGTAATCTAATGAGTGTTCGCTCCAAAACTCGCTATTTTCGCACATTTTAATATATGTCGTTCTATTCCAGGTTGTAGGTCACGGACTGATATTGCGCAAGCATGTCAAGGAGTCACGAGCACCTGACCGATATATCGGATATTTCAACGATGGGAGAAAATCCCCCAGACTTATACGGTACCTAATTCTACAAGCAATTCCCTTATCTAGAAAATATCCAGCCAGGTCTGCAGGTGCGGCTGACGTTCCTGGAGATTTGGGGGAGGGGCACCACTGATTCCTAAAGGGTCAAAGGAGCACTATACTGTGGTGGAAACAGTACTTTATCAACAGCTTCCGAGAAACCTGCACCAATCCCCCCCCCCCACCCGGTTCCTCCGCCTCTGTATCTAGTCGAATATGGTACAGTAGCCTGATCAGGCAACCAAGTTCGCCTTTGCTGCAGTTCGAATAAGAGCGGAAAGATCTGCCGGCAGAAATACGCCTCTTACCTTTTGTCGGAATCTCCGATATCGAACTCAAAATTGTGCTGTACAATATTGCTGCTTTTTGGTATTATTTATCAATTTTCTGGCTTGTAAGACGTTTTGGAGGGCCGTAGAGGTCTATTATTTGCTAAATAAAGCTGGCTTTATCATTAGTACTATTTAGCATTGTAATGTTCAACAGGGAACCTATGGGAATCGAAAGTTATGCCTTCTCTGGTAACCCACAACTCATTTTGTAGTGAGTAGCGAACAGCAGGTATATACCGAACTGAACAACCGAACCAACCCCTTCAAAGGTCTCCCAAAACATCGTGAGTCATCCGTGCTGAGAATGTTGTGACATTTGGCTGCAAGAGAAATGTTTTGCATCAGGATGTAGAAATGTCAAATATTTTATTTTCCGCTGCGAATATTATCCAACATACTTGGTCGATGATAGAGTGATCTAAGAAGAAAATACCACTTTTTAGAGTAAAGTGACAGACATATTCAGATTTTCTGTATAGGTTAATGCGTGAAACAATGATCAATGCGGCAACGGCTGTCCTCCTCCGATCAAGCTACCAGGCCTGAACGTGGGCCAATCAAGAGCTGTATGTACGTCATGGCGAGCGGGAACAACCCACCGGGGCTCGTGCTGACGGAACGCGGTGGACGAAATTGTTCGTCAGGAGGCGCGCCATGTGCCCATAGATGCACAGGTGGCGGTCACGAATCAGGCTAGTATTGGCCCTTACCACCCCGCCCAAGTGTACTGATATTGGATATTGGATCCTGTCAGCGGTATCCGAGAATGTTTGGAGTGAGGTAGTCAAAAAGTAATCCAGTCTCCATTCTAAACCAACTAGACAGCATGTCCAGCGAGTTCCGGATATAGAGCATCTCCCGGGGAGCATCTTCAGATATGGGCCGCCTACAAACACCAGGAGCCTTCCCTCTTGTTCTAATGACGCAAAATCGAGTCAGTAAAAAAATCAGTAAAGTGCGCCATTTTACTTTCAATTCTCGGGAAAATGATTATCAGGGCTGATCCTGTAGTGCGTCATTAAACAGATCAATCTCAGTCATTTTTAGTTTGATGACATGCGCAGTACGAGTGTAGTGACTAACTGAATATGATGTGCCAATTGCATTGTCCAGCTCTTCATCAAAGCACTTTTCCTGCGAGCTACTGATCGGATGATGTCACAAAATGTCGCCATTATCAGGTCGTACGAGCATTTCCCGCAATACTGACGGCGTGTGAGTCGAGGGGCATGAGGAAATGAAATGAAAAATGCCACTTTGTTCTTCTCAAGCGAAAACTTCTTCACACTGGGACGACTGTGTTTATAACTTCCGCTAGATTTCTGAAGAACACTCCATTTATTGTCGGTAATGGGGAATTAGCTGATATTGTTTTATAATCGGATATCCACGAGAAATTGACGGGAAATGAGCCTCCATGAAAAAAGGCTATATGATGGACCTTTCGTATGTTGACGAAATGGCAGAGGACATCAGATTCGCGCATCCGAGAGAGCCCCTTTCTAAAACTCTTCGAACAGCACACCTGTGAGGCCCCTAAGTAAATCGCCTAAGAGTCGGTCTCTAGATTAACTCATATGTGAAACATGTGCATTGGTATTCATCATCTCCTAGTTCAGTAGTTAAATCGACTGAGAAGCACGAAGTAGTCAACAACTTTGCAATTTCATGTAATTACGCCTATGATTGAAAACCATCCTTAGATGAGGCTTCTCATCGTCTTGTTTTACTGTATCTTATCGAAGACAAATGCCTGCTATATGCTCCCTAACAATAGTCTAAAATTCAGACAATCTGCCTATAAATGTTAAATAACACAAGCCCCGAGAGCCTGTTCTGATTTTTGTTATCTCAAATCGATCGATCCTTCAATAATATATTCGAGGCGAAAGGTTTTCTCAAGATGGAAGCCTCGGCTCCCATACTACATAAGAAAGAACCGCCAACAAATGGATCGTATCTCAGTTCACTACTCCCCGGGATGCAAATGAATGTCTGTTAAGTTCGCTCCCGGTAATCCTGAAGTATTGCTCTTTAATAATCGTTCAGATCGACTTGTAGTAGATCGTCCTCATAAATTATGCAAATTGACTTAAGGGAGATTTGCCGGTGTTTGGTCAGTTGCCATTTCGGCATGGAACTAATATAGGCTTCACTTAGGATGGGATACACCATCTGATCATGCTTGGGTAATGTTTGATGGGAAAGCTATGGTATTTATTTGAGGGGTACTGACTGCATTACGACTGAGTGCTGAGTCCCGAAACGTTCTTTCTACATCACGACTGAGCGCACAGCTCTTCAAACGTTCAGCGGTATAACATAGATCAGAGGTAGCGGTCACGAATCAGGCAATCAAGTTGACCCTCACCACCTCGCCCAAATTATCCTGATATGGAATACACGATCCTACCAGCGGTATCCGAGGATATGCGGAGTGCCGGGGTAGTCAAAAAGTGATCCAGTCTCCACCTCTAATCAACTTGACAGCATGTCCAGCAAGTTCAAACATATGGTGTGAAGTGAGGCCTCTATGTACATCCGAAGTCATTTTGACAGTCCCAAAGCGCCAAAAAGTCGGTCTCTAGATTAATTCATAGCTAAAAAATGTTGGTTAATTCATCTTCTCCTATTTCAGTAGGCTAGTTGAATAGAGAAGCACAAAGTGGTCCACAGCTCTGCGAGTTCAGGTAAATACGCCCATGATTGAAAACCTTTTGTTAAATGAGGCTTCTTATCGTCTCGTTTCACTATATCCTATCGAAGACAGCTGCCTGCTATATACTCCATAACAATAATCTAAAATTCAGACAATCTGTAATATCCATAACACGTAATTGTAATGCAAAGTGCCTCTAAATGTTAAATAACGCAAGCCCCGAGAGCCTGTTCTGATTTTTGTTATCTGAGATTGATCGATCCTTCAATGATATATTCGAGGAGAGAAGCTTTCTCAAGATGGAAACGTCGGCTTTCATACTACATAAATAGAACCGCCAACAAATGGATCTTATCTCAGCTCACTTCTCCCCGGTATGCGAATGGATGTCTGTAAAGTCCGCTCCCGGTAATCCTGAAGTACGTTATTGCTCTTAATCGTTCAGATCGACTTGAAGTAGATCGTCATAAATTATGCAAATCGACTTAAAGGAGATTTGCCGGATTTTGATTAGTTGCTATTTCAGTATTGAACTAATACAGGCTCCACTTAGATGGTATACACCATCTGACCATGCTTGGTAAATTTTCATAGATTTCATAGATAGATAATTACTTCGGAAACTGTGTTATCTGACGTCCCAATTTTTGCGAAGCCAAACAACATGTTGTCCAATTATTTTCTGGTGATCAGGAGAATATTTTCGCCAGTGGACCGGGCAAATTGAATAGCGAACATCACTGTTACGTAATCATCGTATTAGTCTGCTACTCATGAACATGGAATACTAATTAATATCAATTCGCAGTTATGACTTCGAATGAAAATAATCAATAGGTCGCCGTGACAATATGGAAATGAACCAGTTCTACGACAGGTTGAGCTACGAAGAGTCTGGAAGAACACATTATATGGCAAGACTCAAGAGTCAAAACAACTCATTTGATGAATGGTGAGGAATTATTTTGACTACGATTCATTAGAATAGGCTCAATACATCATTGATAGGGTGATGAATCTCTTTCATTGAAAATTATCTCTACACTGAATGGTTATGAAATAAAATTCTGAGCACTGATTTTGTTTTACACCCTTAGTCTCTAGATAAAGATATTGATATTAGGATATTCAATTCAATACAGCATGTTTGGACATCTGACACTATGTTCAGCGTCCAAACGCATTCCGGAAACGTTGGTAAAAATAATGCATTAATATCTAAGCATGTATTTGGAGTGTGTGTGTGTGTATAATCCGCCTTTACGTGTACGATATGGAAAGTCGCTCGACTGTTCCACTTCGTTAATTAATTTAATAGAGCAAGTTGCAATCCCAAAACCAAACCAATTAACAATTGAAATAAAAGAAACAAATTAACAACTTCTCGAACCATTCATTTCATTCGGAATTGTCATTCAAATAGCATATTAGGGAGTGCATTAGTGAATTCAGAAACGGAATGACTGCGTTATATTTTCCTATTGTATAACTCTCATACAGTTAATGGTCTAGTGTGAAAGCGGTAATGCTCAACTGCAATATAGCTCACATGAACAAAATCATGGATCATTTCAATTAGGGTTATTTTTGTCAATTAATTCCCATAAAACAAAGAACGTCTGCAAGACACCGGCATAAATGACGAATCCTGAATATTGTTCGATATACTTCTCCATTCTTCTAGCGGGCCAAAGAAACACAAGTAGATTGAATAGTATGACACTTCTCATGAGAAAACAATCAATTTATTTGTACACAAATACTACTACAGTTAAACTAACTGGACCCAGACTCAAGGGTAATTATATACATACCTGTCAGAAAATGTTGATGCTTTTCGTGATGTATTCATCTGTCTATTGTTCAATTACCTATATTGTCACAGGATACATTTATCTTGTATTTGTGTCTCTTCTATTTTGGTAAAATAATTCCCGTAATACAAAGAACGTATATATGAAAAACACCGGCATAAATGACGAATCCTGAATATTGTTCGATATACTTCTACATTCTCCTAGCGGGTCAAAAAACACACAAGTAGATCAAATAGTATGACACCTCTCATGAGAAAACAAACAATTTATTTGTACAAAAATGTTATATATAGTTACACTAACTGGACCCGGACTCAATTTTTTTTTTACATATACCAGGCAGAACATGTTGATGCTCCTTGTGATTTTTATATTTGGTTATACATATATTGTCACTTGATAAATTTATCCTGTATTTTTGTCTCATCTAGTTTCAGTTAATGCGGTTCCGCAGTATTGGGCCCTATAGTGAATGTTAATTGTGAATATTCCCATATGACCCATTTTGAATAAATAATCAGATGCGTTTCAGAAACGTATAGGATACATGCACA
>JAUOBX010251075.1:0-11509 GCA_032360705.1 Eupentacta quinquesemita
GTCTTATCCCGTATGGAATCTTGCAATTCGAATTATAAAATGGACGGGAGATGCTGTTCCCGGCCATCTGGGAGGTCCCACACACCTAAATTTTCCTGTAGTAAGCGCCACGCCATGCAGCCATGCCACTCTCCGGGAGTGCACCTACAACTGGAGTCAATACTCCAGTTGTATAGGTGCACTAAGTGACTCCGCAGTTGTGTAGAAAACAAGACGAGTCGAAGAAGGATCATGATGGGGTTCCTTTGTGGAATCAAGACTATAGACGAAATATGGCAGAATTCGAATGCTGAGAATCGCGAATTTAGATGTCCCTCAATACTAGCACAGGCCTGACTGTCAGTGATTATCTTAGAAGTCAAGGAGAGCTCACTGTTAATGTTACGGGCACTCGTGTTAACTAGTGTACGTTATGATAGGCCGAGCCCTACTGTAGGGTCTTCGTATGCATACGCGCTGCTACATAGCTCTAGCACACATACAGTGCAGTGCTGTTGTGTACGTGCTTCGTCGAAAATGGCGCGATGAGCTGTAGCCAAATCAAAATGGTAGGCCTATATGTATTCACTGTTGACGAAATTTATCAAATATATTGTCAGCTACCGAATATCATGATATGATGCAATATACAATATTTAAAAGATATATCAAATGAATATGAGAGCACAGTTTCCATAATATATTCACATCACCTTTAGACAACCTCAATAATGAATATCCTATTTGCTGTGATGCGAGATCCCCGGGCAGCAACATGTCTACACGAGTTGTGCAAACGTTCTACACAACTTGTGTAGAAAATAGTTACACCGCAGTTGTGTGGAGAATTTGACTCGGAGTGTGATTTTCCCGGTGTCTCCTCAGGCAACTCCATTGCTACCTGTTAGGAACCCGAGTGCAGTATGCGCCCATAGCGGCAGCAATCTACTTTCCGGGATTGTCAGAGAGCGTGGCTGGTTCTCATCGGCGCAATGACTGTGATATAGCTGTAAAACAGTGATAAAGCGCTATAATGTGCACCAGATTTGATGAACACGGTATCGAAGCTGAGCCGGATACCTTTGTTCAGAAAGAGACTTAGCAATTGTACGTGCGTGTATATGAGCGCGTCTCTCTGTGTGTGTCTGTGTATGTGTATTTGCGTATTTACATTTGTGTGTGTGTGTTTTCCCGTAAATGAGATTGCTGTGCGACTTCTCTTGATCGGTGGGACCGTCGTCGCCGTCGTGTATGCTTTCTCGTCGTTGGTCAGCACTACGCATTACCACATAACGATCCCTCCCTTCGCATTTATGTTACCAGCTAATGCTGTCAAAGTGTCTGATCCAAGATACAGATCCAGTCTTATATTCTTCAGGTCTTGGTTTACTCCACTACTCCACGTTGTTGGGATCTCTTGATCGGGCGCAGCGCCTCTTCCATTGCTTGTCTGGCCGGTGTTTTTGCCGGTAGCCTCAGTAAAGTTAGTGTTCAGTTGTTTTTCCTTTTAATTAAAGTTAAAAATAACTATCTTAGCACGATTGTCTCAAGACCGTCGAAGACATTGTGATGCAGTTTCGTGGGGTGACACTAACTGCAGCCTAACATATGGACCACAATTGAATGTACCCCTTACATATATTAATCGTTTCACACATTTGCCTGAAAACGTATAATGAAGATGGCTGACCGGCTTAACTGTCGAATTTATAGGGCATGGCGGCATGTGCTGTACATTGCTGCCAATTCCTTAGGGATGTTGAGCTTATTCATGGAGGATTTCTGCAAGATAACCATCACTTCAGTAGAGATCAAGGAATGCGTGGCCCTAGCCACAGCCGCCTAATCATGTACTCAATTATAATAATTCCATTCAGGCAAATTTGATATTGTGCCCTAAAGTCGCAGTAAAATGGCTTCCTCACGAATATGTTCCCCGCTTCTGTGATGCCAGGATTCAGCCCCTATTCATTACTGTAGTAATAACTCTAGATCATTTCGAGAGGAGCCTGAAGACGAACTAGATTGTCGGTCAGTTTTACCAACGGGTAAAATGGACCCCGTCTAAACCCATCATTATGTTTATTATTCATAGAATTCTGCAAACAGCTGTAATGCACGATATTTTAATAACGTATTCTGAGTTGTTTCAAACTTGGGGGACATTTCTGTGCAAGATTTGTAATTGTTTTTATTTATCATGAGAACGAGTTCATTCTTTTTTACATGACCCATGACAGAATAACATCCGTCGAATTATTCAGTCTACACATGAAGGGCCTAATGTGAAAACACAAATTACATTATTTCGTGAAGAAAATGATATAGCGTATGTCTGGATATGTCTTTCTAATGTGAAAAACAAGGTATATTAGTCTACCTGGAGAGATACCGAATTTTGCCGTTAATTTAAGAGAAATGATTGGTTAGATACATATTGAACAATAATGACTTTCAATAACAAACCTATGCAATAATAGAACGTTGACATACTGACATACGGGCGGACACGCATAGTATCTGCTGGAAGCGCCTCATAATTGTCGGGGAAAAGAGAGTAAGATAAACAAAAATTGACATACTACGCCTATAGTATGGATTTGGCTTATCGAATGAAAAGGACATCCGAGTCCTTGTCATGCTACTACATTTTACAAATAATATGAAACGGGAGAAGTAAGGTACTCTGACAATAATCCGAGTGTTGGACTGAGAACTAAGCACAATGTCGGGACGATGGAGCTATTAATCAGACTTGGCCAAGTTAAAAAGATCCCCCATTGAAACACGTCGTCGTAATTGAATATAATTCGTATTTTGCACATAACCCCTTCCTCTGGAGCCCCGTATATACAGGCGTGTACCCGCGTTATTTATAATTTATGTAGCCCGTAATGAAAACTCAATCATTAAATATCAATCAAATACTCTCTCAAAAGATTTTTGAGATTAGGGCTCCTCGGACGATTTCGAGTGCCGAATGTGATCGTCATTTGCTGGTATATTATAGTTTATATTATGATGATATTCATCGTCTTAGAGCCACTCCTGAAGATTCGTCAGAAGATCATATTAGGCATGAATAGCTTGACGGAAAATTAATAGGCCACTAGAAGGTCCTTGATCACCTGGTATCAGTTCCACGGAATTATTACTGGCACCAATATAGTATGCAGTAAGTTGTTGTTTTTTCGTTCCGTGCAATACCGTTATTCAATTTAATCCATGCGTTGATTGCATTGTCAGATTGTGTAATCTGTCGCTAAAAGAATCAATATGGATTTTATAGTCAGTGAGTTTTCTTCCTCTTCCGTGGAACAAAAGAAACATTCGGAGGAAATTATAGGGGCCAATTATCCCGTCATTCAACTTATGAATCCTAACTGCCTAGAGTGCGAGCCGAGTATAGCCATTATACAGCAGCCAACATATGGCACAATATGTGACGTTATGCAGAAGGGACCGAGGCAACCGAAACGTAATACAATACATGTGGCCACACTGTTTGTTTCCTTGAACAGGCCCTTTGGAATATATTTTGTTTGAGAAGGGTGGGGAGGGGGTCAGTAGTCCATGTTACGTATACGTGGCAGATTTTCTTATTGTGACTTGATGTCACATTATGTTACTATTTGCGATTATGACATATAATCGCGATTCATGGCTTATATCTCATGATTAAAGTAATTGCCCGCTTCTCCAATTCCTTACAGCAAACTGTACAACAGATCTATTCTTGGGCCTATGCACTATGTCAATAGTCTGTGATTGAATCAAGCTCAAATCAAATAAAATCACATATAGTAAGCCATCGATATGACGTCAACTGTTTTCAATCTGTCGAAAGACCGGTACATTTTGGACTAAGGTCTGAAGTACTGTATTGTTCTGTTTTCTTTTGTTCAAGTTATTGCTGCTTCGGGCAGTATAGTATGGCTACACTGCAAATTATAAATATAATGGATAGTGCCGATAGCCTATAGAACGCGTTCAGGCAACGAAACAGGATATTGGAAGTCAAACAATCCTTGCGACGCCTGACGCCAAGTATGACACTTATCATTATTCTGAGTCTGCATGTTTGCATTCTGCCTAGTGCTCTGAGTTTAGAACGCTAGCTAGTGTCCACACTCAGAACAGCAGACGCGTCAGTGGAGAATGAGTGTCTCAAGTATACTTGACGTAAGGCGACAAAAGGGGTCAACTCCTAACCTATTCTTCGTCCAAATATGTTGCTCGAAACTCATTCTTCATCCGCGGTCTAAGGCCAATGTCCATATACACTGTGAAAACTAGTTCAAGCACTTTTCACACCACTTCGCGAACATTTTCAGGAGCTAAATACGGTGTATAGATTTTAAAACACAGGTGACCAATTTCTGAACACTTCCCATCCATATTCTAAACAAGCCAGTGCTAAGCACACGATTGACCTCACTTTCTGAACACTTCGAATCGCAGTGTATGTCTCCTACATGGCCTACCAATGGCTCTTTGCAGTGTCGTCTATAATTATATGCAATCCAGCACAGTATTCAATACACTGAGCATTCTAATAAAGGATATGGTAAAGGTTTAACACCTGTTTGAGACAAGAGTCTAGCGTTGTGAGTCAGAACACACAATGTTATGAGTGTGGGTGTGGTGATGATAACTTGTTGGAAAGGTTAATCAGGCGTGCGCTCCGCCGGCTATGTGTTCATATAAAATAACGCAATTTCTTCACATTCCGGGCCGAACGCTGTGTGTTCACCTCCAGAACACTATGTGTTCGTAATCAGACTAGTCAGAGCGTCCAGCGTTCTGAGTGTGGACTAATAGCGTTCCTAACGAGCACTGGTGTTCTGATTCAGAACGCTATGCGTCAACCTCCACCTTATTACACATTACTTATTACTATTATTCATGTTCAGCTGATCAGCTAGTGTAATTGTTGTTCTATAGGCCACGACGCATTTCATTATCCCTTTATTGGACATTCGCAACGTCACAATATACATTCCTTTGATATCAATTGTCCGAAGTTTTATTTTTTGTAGTTCGTTGTGTACGGTAAGTTGAGGTGCTGTTGCTTCTCATGGGAATATTGCCTGTGAGGACGTTCGAAATATGAGTTTATAATTGAGAATTTAAGCTAATACATTTGAGGTAAAAACAAACTTGCGTGGCGAACGTATCATATTCATCTGTCTATTGCCTTGCTTCCAATAATTGTGTTCTACCCACTGTAAAAGTTATTCGAAAGCACGCCTACCATGATATTGTACCCGTGTTACTACACTTCTTCCACATGCCAACATGGTAAAAGTCATTCTTTGACAATCATGTATTTCATTTAAATCTGCATGTCACAAAATGTGACCTGAATTCCGTGGGCTTTTAAAGTGTAATTAAGTACATTGGCGATTGTAATCAGGTTTTACACAAATCGGACGATGGTCCAGTCGACAACAAAATATGAAAAAATACAATCGGCGATTGACACTTTCACCCTAAGCACTAGGATACAATCCTCAATCCTAACAACGAGGATCATATGAGACCTTTCATTAGATCCATTCTACTAAACTTTCTGGGTAGCTTTTGGCGTTGAAAAAAATCACTAACGTTGACACGTGCTAACAGCGCTGAGTTTTAGTAAGCCGTGGTGTTAATTTATCGACGGTAATGGCACTGGAGGAAAGTTTCTTATTTGGAACAAAACTTTAGCTCAAATATGCTTTTTGGGGGATTGTTCGAACCGGATCAAACCTGGTCAACTGCTTTATACCAGGCAATGGTAGATCACGATAACATATATTCACCATTGTAATGTTAGGCTGCCAGGTGTCGGCTCTTAAACCAATGTGACTGTGTGGGGCTAATATTCCAATTCTCACTTGTATTTGATTACTCATACAACCAGGGCGATTACCTGTATTTACCGTCGACATCGACAAATCGATCAGGCCCACCCCTATTACTCTTCTAACTGTCGTATCAGACGAAAGTATTTTCGATGGATGTTTGCGAAGAATATGTGTAAAACTCTCACATCAATATATCTATATTTGACTGGAACTGGGTAATCCTTGGGCCTACTGTACTTAAACTAGGCCTGAGGGAAATAAATTGAATGTGGATTTTCACTCTAAATTCATGGAGTTATTATTATACTCATTTTTCCGTGAGTGCGTGTTATTATGAGGTCACACGCACACGTGTACCGGTACATCCTGAACATATTTGGAAATGTTTACATATTCAAAACAAATTTCTATGTAATCCAAAAGCATGTTCGGAATTTCCCTCCAAAATGTGAGCTTTCCTCATGACAGTAATTGTTTTTATTTCCATACAACAATTGGCTAATTGTTAATTCAATTATTCGATATATCGCGGTCACTCATGTTATTCTCGTAACAGTGTTGTATGTGGTCTTTTGAATCGAGCTAAAGTGTGGCATACGCTCCGGACCTGGCCTAATATAGCTATGGTGCTTATGATACCGACATCTCACCCCAGCCTATACATTCTATCATGTCAAGACGAAGGAGTCAAGTATTCATCACAACTGACTCGGCTGGGATGCACGGGCAGCCAGAATTCACGGACGCCCAATCGAACTATCGCGATTACTCGAGCAAGCAAATTCAATTCTACCCAGGATCTTATCCCGCCATGTGATGTACATTCATTCCCAGTTTGATCTTCTCATTAGGCTAGCCGCCACAAGTACAGCATAAGATAGCTCATATCAGATGAATGTGAAACAAAACGCTCTCATTATAGCATTCCATTTTAATTTGTTAAATATATCATACCCCTTTATATTTCGATGATTATATTCTCCGAATCTAAAGGTCGTTGTCTTGTTTTGCTTTTTCGCCTGTTGGTAATATCGGATAGAACCCAGCGCGAATCTTGTTTCCGCTGCCCTTTTGAGATTGACAGATTTTGACTAGTGTTTTTCCATTCCAGACATAATTAAATATAACGTTACCCATATACTCCCCGGACAATAAACATACCTGCCGAGTAGCGATTTCTGCCCGGGGCATATTTCGAATTTGTGTCGTTCTTTTTTATCCTTTTATTCAAAATATAAAAGTGCGATAATGTTGCCCTTGTTACCTTCCGTCTAATTTAGAGACAGGTGTCAATTATTTCACCACTAGTGAGTAACGAGATACGAGCCCATCAAAATCCCGCCTAGATTATCTTTATTATATTTCGACGGAAAGTTTCGATTTTCTGTTCTGCAGAAGGGAATACGTGCTGCGCCTGAAAAGATTAATTCCGTTTTATCATATCTGGCATATCGCCTAATTTGCTGGAAATAAACCAGTAATACTGTATGCATAATTTAGGTAAGTATTATTTTGAAATAATAACAACACAATTTGACGCAATGACATTTAAAAGAGCTTAGTGTCTAGTGGTCCGTGTTAATTGCACACACGGAAGGATTTCGTTGCTTTTAGTAATAATGTTACACGGCTCAGAGTATTCTGTAATTTTGGAGTACCTCAGAAGTTGTGCGTCACCATCTTGATAAACAAAATATAGGTTTAGACCTGTTAAGGAGGCGTGGAATATTACGAAGATGGTAAATGAAAGGTACAATGTACAATGGTTCAAATATTCCCTGAATCGAATGATGGGACGCGACGGAGTTGAAAGAGGTTTATTCTTTCTACGGATAGATTCCGCATAGATTACACTATTGTACGCACGCAAAAACTGATTAATTCATTAACATGTAACACTGATTGTCCGATAAGATAACAATAATAGTAAAAACAAGAGAAGTAATAATAATAGTGATGAAGTGAATGCTAGAAATTATAGGAATTAAAAGCGCTGTGGGGCATTGACAGACAACACGACTATACATAGACGGCACAGTGAAAGGCGGGTATTTCCTCCTGGATGAACGATCTGGTGATGGAGAACATGTTATCAGACTATAGGACATGGATGTGATAACGCGTGCATGTAACAGTACTAGTACTAGCGCTTTCCTCCAAATAATGTTACAAAGAACTCGAGGTAAAACGATGAAGGAAAACATCACTGACGACATTCGGATGAATTATTTCGAAATACGGTCAGAGAGTCCTTGCGTCCAGTGTAAGGATTAACTCTCTCAAAAAGTAACTTTGTACGATTTAAACTCAAACATATGTAAACGATCAAGTGTAATCTAAATGCACATGCAGGCCCAATCCACCAACTGACACGACTGACTGAGTTTTATTCAATTCAAACAGCGCTGGGGAAATCGCATAATCCATCAAAATTTGACCTCCGGTGACCTCAAATGACCTTGACTTTCGTCGGGGAAAACTAATGTAGACCTAGGCCTCATATACACCAAGTTCGGTACCAGTCCAGCGAACTACACATGTGTGCATACATTAGGCAAAATGGAGGGCGGTATAACTGTAGTGACGCCAACTTTCAACCAGTGTTCACGCTAGGATTATTTCTTGAGGGGGGGGGGGGGACCCCCCTCCAACATTTTTGAGGTAGGATTTACAAACTTCGTCTATGAGGATCAGATTCGATTCCAGGCAATGGAGTATCTTCCTAATGCAGCCCTCATTCGCCCCTAGTGTGACGGATCACACCCGCCACGTTGCCGCAACTTCAAGTGTCGTCTCTGCACTTTTACAAAGTATCACCAATCGTACATAATATATTACACGTCAGTCGCTAACATATCGGATATTATTCTACGATGTGTTGATTATACTCTACCGAACGTTGCTAATTAAAGGCTTCTCAGATCTGCACTGAAGGAACGGAAACACAGCCTACGCTTGGTAAGCAGAATCGATCGCCGATCTCCGATATATAAGCATATGAGAGTTGAGATGGATTGCTGGCTTAATGTTGAGGTACCTGAGTGCGTGATGGATCACCCGCACTTTCGAATTCATATTAGTCCTTATGAGTCAGTAAGTTCATATCCGTGTTGCGACATGGCTGTGGATATATTTTAATGAACGAGAAGAAGACAAGTAGTCAATCGTTGGCCACTTCTTCAAGCATCACCCATCGAGTGTACGTTGGATTGTCAACAAGTGTTGATAATGAAATTAAAAGCTCAATTCAAATTTCGATGATATACGACATCGTATCAACCTGATCAAAATGGATGATCGTTGTACAAATCCATTAGTCGAGAAAATACAATTTGAGCATCTGACCTATTTATTCACTCTAGGGTCACGTGGTAATTTATCTAATTCGTTCCGGCTGCCAATGTACCATGCTTCAAGAAATGTTGATTAGGCAAATGTGACACAACTTTTAGAAATCTTCGAGTAGATTGTCATAACGTACAGGACAATCGAGAGGATTGGAATGAAACTAAACATGAAATGATAATGGAATAAATAGTTACGTTACATATATAGTTCATGACGGCCTGCAATACTCATTTTGCACACAACTGTAGAACATATATGTACCGTTTTAAAGTGTAAACAATAACGGAGTATTCGCTAGGTCAACCTAATAATCCGGCTGTGCTACATTTGTACATTTCGTTTCCACGCAAATGTATGCGTCGTCACACTGGAATGAGAATCCATCTTCTCTCCAAAGGGTTCCTGCTGTTTAGACGGCGTGGCTTCTCTACACTGCACAAATTGCGCAGATTGTACCCAATGGTAAGTGGTTAATTCTTCTGAACGAGTGAAGGAAAATATACTCGAAAAAAAGTTGACTCTGAGAGAGTAAATAGTCACTCGAAAAGTGTGAAATACTCCATCCGATAAGAAGTGCCTAGTGTCAATAGTCAGAATGTGATTACTCTCTTCGTAAGAAGGATCATTGGATCGCCATCACTCATCGATCGAGTGAAGTTGAATGTTCACTATTTAAGAGTCAAGTTTAGCTCATTTTCAGTAATTAGTGTAGTGTTACTAAGTCTACATGTAGAACAAGTTTTCTTCTTCGTACCCTTCTGAAAGAACACCCCCCCCCCCCCAGGCTGTTCAGTGACTGCTCTAAGGCGCTTAGCAGTAGGCCTATACCACTCCTGATCATTATAGCCTTGTCGAACTCGTATTATGTAGGAGTGCTACGCAACTCGTGCTGTTCCATCCCATCGCACGCTGCTATAAACAAGTCACCCCACAATATTCCCAATAACGGTATTTTGGAACGATGCATTATGCGCACCGGAATTCGAACCGGCAGCCTCCTGATTAACAATCCTAAGCTTCGACTGAGCAATACCCATGCTGCAACCCGTACATATTGTAATCTCCCTCACGAACAAAATCGTGAATCGTGAAAAACGTGAATTTTCTCATCATGACGCTGTTCTCCCTCTGGAATTTTTACTTTATACTGATCAAACTATTCCATCCCCTCACTTATTGGATCAGAAACTGAAACACAATATGAAATCGAAATTCTCTCCGAAGCAGCTCTGGCCAAAATGAGGTCATTTTGAACTCAAGAAAGGGAGGACACTGTGCCGTCCACTCTGCAGTATTTCCTCTCCCCCTGTCGTGACATTCAATGATTGAAATGAGGGCAAACTTGAAGCAAATATGTCTTCTTGAATCAATCAATCTTTTGAGAGGTGGAAATGTCCCCGGCGGGATCTTCTTCATATCTTGGAGATGTTACTGCTGAGCTTGTCGATCCTATTCACTCCAAACTGCTATCATTTTATCCCAGTTGGTCACTCGATCGGATGTCGAACAGTTATGATAAATTTACACATCTCAGAGAGTAGTGAACTCTCTAGCCCCCGAAAGAATATAAAGGCAGGAAATTGCGACATAGTTTGATATTTGGTCAACGGGCAGAGGCAAATTACACTCTAAAGAGCGAAACGACAACAATTTAGTGTTAATTTTCATATTTTTGAAATGCGATCATGAAGATACCCCCGTGTCCCCTGTGGTGTAATGTTTGGTATGAGATTTCAATAATATTTGTTATAACAACGATAATAATGATAATATGTATAATTATAATAATAAATCATAGAAACATTCGGTTCCCACGACAGCATATATATCTGATCGAATCCATCTTCGGCAAAAATGTCCACGGTATTTGTCAGAGTGATCCACCCAGGCGTGATTATGTATAAAGGCATAATTAGTGAGCATTGCCCAAATAGCCCGATGGCTCCGACCAGCTTAATTCAATTAGCTGCGGTGGTTCTAGGCGCATTATAGCCCCTCTGTAGGCCTCAAACAATCTCACACCTACGGCGGAGCAGAATATCTAGGATTCTGACAGTCATCTGCCCATAGTCTGTGTCCTATTCCATCCGCAGAAGGGGAGTGGTGGGCCCCACGCAACTTGGCAATTTGTATATCGCCTACATGCACTGCGGCGTATAGTTTCTGATATATAACCGGATAAATCATTCCCGCCTCTCTAAAAGTGTATCTGAATCCACCTTTCCCTCTCATATTCTCAGTTTTCTGTGTCTTATTAACTCTGGCGCAATCACGTATTTTACCCGACCATCGGCCTTGAAGATATTGAAAAAATCGCCCAGACGAGAAATGAC
>JAUOBX010251186.1:0-11508 GCA_032360705.1 Eupentacta quinquesemita
GCCAGCTCATAGAGCTGTGCATGCGTGATCAAATGATTTATGACCTTCATTGCCAGAGGCACTGTGTTGACCTTGTAGGGGTGGCTGGGCATTTTCGGGTTTAGGAGTTCCTTGGGGACCTTGGTAATAACTTTCTCAGCTTACAATCAGAGAATCGAGCTAAAGGGAATGGACCCTCAGGGCCTCATGTTAACAGTTATTAAATGTGACAGAGTGACCCGAAAAATGATAAACCTGTCAAGAGGTGAGTGATTGACAGCACAGTTCTCCCCTTCCCTCAGAACCTGACCTCAACCTACTCCATTCCCTCCCACTTGACGGATCTCTTGGTATGTCAATGTAGCCCAGTGATGGAGTACACTGGGGTGGTTCACCTAAACTCAGTAGTTTTGTTGATGGTCAGAGCATGTCATGTCTACATGAACTTTATTGCGTAGCGTCTTGAACTTCTCGATAATGCGCTATATGAATGATGATTGAGATAATAGCAGCCTAATAATAACTGACTAAAGCGAGACTCTCCCACAAATGCACAATTGAATCATAACAATGAGTCTATGGGTTATCTAACCTGTACTGTCCTCCTGTTTCTCCCCATCATCTCCATCATCACTCTGTTCTGCTATCTCTGACTGCTGCGCTTCATCAGGCTGACCCTCTCTGGTCCCATCTTGGCTTTGGTCATCAGTCTTCTGTAAATTGTGATGAACAATATATTCTCATCAAAGCCTGTTCAGCATCTTGGAGGCCTCATGAAATGGAGAGTAATTTTTCAGCTACTCATCAGTACCTTTCCTGTAGAAATCAGGTGAATTGTTGTTGAGAAACCTGCCTTCGAAGTTGGTTGTCCAGTGAGAACATCTCGTGAAATGAGTGAAATGCTATACTGGGCGATGACGTCATCAATTGAAGACAATTTTGTGAACATGGGACTTCTCCGGATTTGCATCCAAGGATCGAGTAGTAAATATCCAAGTCGAACATATATGATGCCATACCCTAAGTTCATCAAACTATCACTAGCACAATCAAAATAACAGACCCAGGTTCTCCATTTAGGGCCACTCAAATATGCTAGATTGTTGCCAATTTCGAAGGCAGATTTCTCCACAACGGTTCACCTGATTTTACGGGAAAGGTACCGACACACAGCTGACGATCCCGGCCGCTTGGCACTCCTGGCAGCTGGGGTGGCAAACTGTAAGCTCCATTTATATACTATTTCCAGCAGTATTGATTACATGACAATGGAATAAGACATGGAATGCTTGGTGATGAATTGAAAAAAAAAAATCAAAGAAATGCTATGCTATGCTAAGCTGCTATGTTTCATTTAGCTTGTGAAAGCTGTGTTTCCAAGGTATAGCAGACTATCATTGGGAGCTTCACACCACTTAACACAGACTACTCCTGCAAACCCTGACAGTTTGTGGAGCTGAGGAGTGGCCTAGCTGTATCAGTCATGGTTGGCATGCAACAGCTCCAGGTTCGATCAGGTTTCGATTCCTACACTCATTTTCCAGAGGTGGCTGTACTCATAGTTGCAATTGGGGGAGGCCCTGGCGTCTGCTGTGCTGATTCCAGATCAGTTGGAATATATCTGGTTGGTCGTGTACAGTTCCTGTGGTGGAATTTGAGCAAGTGGTCAGATCCTGGGGTACACTGTTGCTCCATCAGCAGCATTCCTGCCATAGAGGCATCTTTACTCTAGTTTAGTAGAGGAGGGGTGGGATCGGTGGGGGACATGACCAGAGTTCATTGATGAGCATTCATTCGGTGGCTTCCTGAACCTGTATCACTCGAGCCAAGTCAACTTGTACTTTCTACTTGATGAACACAGTGATTGGTATGTGCACAGTATCACAAGTCGCTCTTCATTCTATTCCCAGCTGCTCTGGGTATCGTACTGAGGAGTTACAATGCCTGCTCATCGTCATGCTCAGAATTGCCCTGGACAAGCATATCTTGGGGTGAGTACCTGTACCCAAGATCAGACTGTGTTTTCTTCACAGGGAATGGACAGAAGTCAGATTTCTCAACTCTGTTGGGGTATTAGACAATGCTTTCCATTTGATTAATCACCAGTCATCTTGTCTTTATTGTACTGTATATATTTTGGTTTTCCTATTTGCAGAGCGCAAATGATATTAAATCATATTATTAATATTATCTATGCGGTCATGTAGGTGTGAGTGTATGCGTTCCCAGCCATCGAGGACAGTTGTTTGAATACACACTACCTACTGTGGATTCACCTTGAGCCGTGTATGGCCCTTGGTTGAACAATTACCCAGTGTGATTCCCTTCAGTGAAAAAAATCCTTTGAAACAACATCCTCCGTCAGGGGGTATCAGTTAGGGGAATTTATCCTAGGTTTGATAGTATGGATCTGATTTGTGTTCCCATAGTCCCCAGCATGTCAATTGTTGCATAATGTTGAACAAACTCACTAAGTCCTTAGTTGACAACCCTATGTCTTCCTTTGGCAGTGCTCTCAAATATATATGTGTGTATAATGCCTCACCGAGAGGGTGTGAGAGACGTTGCTGGTGGAGCAAGGCAAGTCCAGCCATCTCCATGATCGGGAACACAACCGGATTGAAACTGAAGAAGAAGGCTCTTCCCAGTGTCACGCGACCGGGGCACCACGGCATGAGATCCAATATGAATGGTCAGCTATACCTGGCCATTGTTGTGCGCAAGCCTCGCCTGGCTGATCCCGCCTGGGCGGTGAAGGGTTTAAAAACATAAAATCTCAGTCCCAATAGAATGGATGATGTGCATACTTGATATCAGTCCCACTCCCCCATAATGAGTACATGATTCTTATTGCTTTGGGTTTGGGGTTGAAGTCACTGGAGGTCGAAATCTGAGATCCTTATGGAGAAATTAATCCAAAATGCTCTGCCCGGTACAGCTGAAATTTGATGTGTAGCTCCAAAGTTTGGCTGTGGGTGTTCAGTGTTTTATATTCCCTTCCCTTTATATTGCCTTTCTCTCCACTGTTCTTCTTGCAGCCACCCTGTGATTGTTGACATATCTAATGCAGTGTCCACCATTATTGAGGGATTTGAAGACGTTGTCTGGTACCAGCAGGTAGGTTTCCTCCTCTTGTCTATGGTTTATTCACTGGACACGGGTACCGAACCCATACAAGCGGGCAGGGGTACATACCTGGATATAGCACTCTGGTCAGCTGCGAACCCTCGCCAGGTCAAAGACCAAGGCAATGCCTCTGAAGGGCGACCTCAATGCAAAGGAGACATGGTCATTTCACGCAGACACCAACATAAAAATCACCTTCCACTCATTGTGAGCAATCAGGATAGAGCGCATTGCTCATGGGTGCAACAAGGACTTCAACCCGTAATTTCTAATTTACCGTGAGTCTCTAGCCAACCGGGCTACCATGCTCCCAATCGTGTGTAGAACATTTAGAGCTACTATAATAAACCTCAATTTATATTCAACCTGCATTTGAGCTGGATAGTGGGAAAGCAGTAACGATTGGCATGCTATAATTCTGGTCTGCTCCCGGTTTGATTCCTGCACTATCCATGAGCGTTTTTATCTAGAGGTTGCTGTACTTTCAGTAGTGGTGGGTGGTGTCCAAGTGGTCCAGGTTCTGCTGTGGTGCAGTGAAGTTAGATGCAATGAGTCCCACCTGTTGGTCAGCACCATTGCTGCTCTAGTTGAAAAATTGACACAGGGAAAGGCAGAACCTGAAATTGTCTATGATGGAAGGTTCTGCTGTGGTGCAGTGAAGTTAGTTACAAGTAGTCCCACATGTCGGTTGGAAAAGTGTCACGGAGAGGCAGAACCTGAAATTGACCTACAATGGGAGGCAATGCCCATACAGGATAGAACTAACAATAGATGAAAGATAAGACAGAAAGGGGGGACACTGGCAAGGCAAGGAATGAAATGCCAGCATCACCGAATACCAACTAGGGGTGTTCACAAGGCAAACCCATGTGATCTCAGGCCCTGTCAAATTCTCAGGAGAACCAGCAACAGGTCCCCAGGGCTCGAAATGATGGACAAGACAATACTACAGTAAAAAAGAAGCTGGGAGGAAAAGATAATCCATACCCCTTTCACTACTGACATGGGTTCTACCCACCTGAACTGAGCCATATCATTGATAGGCCCATGCTACTGTGTTGTGTGTTTAAGTCCTGTCTAGCCCTAGCTAATTGAACATCATCATCAGAATCTTATCCTTCTGACTCACTACCCTCACAATCATTCTGAAGCTGCTCTCCCAAATCAATATCCTCATCCCCGCTGTCTAAATCTGTTATCAGGGTGCAGTCTGCAAGAGTAAGATCGCTGTATTTGCGCTAGTTCGTTTTGCTCTGTGTTTCACCATTTTGAAGCCAAATTTGCGAAGTGAGGGCACGATTTGTAAATAAAGCCTAGATACTATACTGACGCTATATCTCGTTTTACAGGCCTTTGTTGCGTACGAACAACTGATTAAAACAAGTGTATTCTATGGGTCCGCAGCGAACCCCCAGGTAACAAAAGGGTTAAAGGCACTGATGGGATCTACCATCACCAGGGGTAGCGCTGGCTCTGAAAGTTCGGGGTCCGTTGGACCCCGAAACCCCATGTACCCTGGAAAATTTGGGGTCCAAACTGAAATTTCCGGGGTCCAAGTTCAGTCTGCACTAGCCCGCCTCGCAGGTTCTAATACTTGTATTAGAAAGTCTGCATCAAATTCATCCCTCTTCAAAGGATGGACCCCTGTCAGCTGGTGCTCGCATCTTATTGTCGTTGTTGTTTACGTTTAACGTCAGTTTTACACAATAATGTGGGTTAGACGGGGGCTCTCACAAAGTGAAGTAGCTGGATTCTGAGCGTCAATCCATCATCCTGCTTGCCGAGGCCTGCTGACCTATATCAAGAAGCAGCTCTGTAGCCTACAGCGTGTCGCATGCAGTCTCGGATTGTCATGAATGAGGATGATATATTCTCCCCATTTGTTCATCATTTTGATGTTTTTCGAGACTAACTGTGGCCCATGCACAACTACCAAATTTCGTGTAAATCCAACAAAGTTGAGAATATTACGGAAATCTGACCTCCGGTGATCTTGTAATTACCGCCATGTTTTTAGGGACCAACTGTAGCCCACACCCACCAAGTTTCGTGTAAATCCATCAAAGGTCAGAAAATAACGAGAATTCGACCTCTGGTGACCCCGAAATTACCGCCATGTTTTCCGGGACCAACTGTAGCCCACACCCACCAAGTTTCGTGAAAATCCATCAAAGTTCAGAAAATACAAAAATTTGACCTCTGGTGACCTCGAAATCACCACCATGTGTTTCGGGACCAACTGTAGCACACATCCACCAAGTTTCGTGTAAATCGGACAAACTTCATATTTTCGCATAAACGCACAAATAGAGGGCAGTATTTACACAGCAATGCCCACTTCTGAATTAACCCACCAACAATTTTTCTGGGGCGGACACGTGTGCGAAGTTTGATATCGATCGGACAAAGGGAGAGAGAGTTATTGCATGTGCAGACACGGCAAAGTGGGGATATATTATAATACTATTTAGGTCACTTTTCTTGTCAATTTCTTGGCAACAATTCCCACAAAAAATTACTCCCCAGGTGTCAGCTACTCTACCATGTGCTTATCACATCATATAAACCAAAACTGGGCATGTAACAAGTGAAAGAACTGGTCAGTTCCGATTTAGAAATTGATTTGCACATTTTCTACAATATTACTATCCTATACACACTGTAGCATATGAGGGGCTACCACTAGGCTCCGCGACGTTCTTACGAAATTCACCACCGTAATTTAATTTGATTACGATGTTTCTGAGGTGAGGTTGGGCTGTCAGAGCATGAAGCATGTGCACATACTCTTTTTAATAGTGGACAACTGAACTGATTTCACATGTTTCGGCATGTTTCCGAACATTTTATTCATGCTAAATCTTCAGAACAAATCATTACTTTTTCCAGCAAGATTGCTTAGCATGAGATCGTTTTGTTGTCACACTAATAGTAGTACTGCACTGCACATGTGCACTGTGCATGTGCGATACTGCATGCACCATACCATGCTTGCACTACAGGCTGGCTGTGTATCATTTAGCAGAATATGTATGTATGCACATTTGTGGAGAAAATACATCGATAATCAGTCAGTTACGATACTCAGAACCAAGAAGTTTTGCTGAATGAAAACTTGTTTCTTTCATTCTGTGAGGTCATTCCATCATATTTATGTTGAGACTTCCCAAGTTTTCTTGGGAGAATAATATATATTGGGGCAGTGGCTTCTACTGCCATAAACCCAGGCTTGTGGCTTCCAAAAATATTGCGTCCTACTGGACGCAATTGGTTGTGTGACATGTGGATATTTGCGTCCATTCAACTGCAAAAAGCGTCATGGACGCGGAGACGCGATCTAGCGCGACCCCTGGCAGAGACTACATAATTGGTATGCTGTTTTGCCATATGAAGTACATTATCTAAATTATGTTCTGGTCCTATTCCCCGGCTCCAGCACTGTTACTAAGTGTACCTGCTAATTAAGCTCACTGAGAAAGGTGAGAACGGTCGCTAGCTACAACCCAACCCAGTATATTTCGAGGAATTTTCTGCTTGTCATATGAGAGGGTGATAAAAAAGAGCCCTAAGGCACTATGGTTCCTTGCGATAATTTTCCAACCAGAAACTAAGACCTTCAAGAACTTTGCACACAAATTTCACATGGGCTCAAATCATGGCCCAGTTTTCTGACCAGAAGTGAACTTGAATGACCTCTAATGATATCGCATTCTTATATGGAAATGTTACTCTTGATGTGATGCTCCCAGTCATGGAAGCGCAAAATATTTCAATGCATACAGTCAATACAATTGTGTAAAAAGTATCAATTCAACATTTGACCCCTTGTATCTTGAACACCGGATGTCCGTTTGAAGCAGAGTTAGTTTCGTCTATGTAGCAGACATAGCTCTATCACATATCAAAAAGTCCCTCTGACCTCATCATCAGAGGTTGTTTGACCCAATGACCCCCAAAAACAACAATACAAACCTCTACGAGCATCCCAACTGTGCTAATTTACAAACTGAAATCTTTGACCTCGGACAACTTTGCACACGAAGGCCACACAGGGTCAAATCATGGCTCGATTTGATCGAAATTGACATCCGAGTATGGCCTTCAAAACATGATTCCGCATAAGAACCGGTAAAGGTCGAATTGAGGTCTAAGGTCACACAGATGCGGGTCGACTAATGGATAACAATTGCGAACGTCCCAACCTTGGCCGACCTTCGGTTCTCATATTACGATAAAAAACTAGTTTCTGACCCCTAACTGTGACCCTTAATGACCTCGGATGATATAGCTGTTACGTTTGAAAATAATCCCCAACACTATTCGCACCTCGTCCTAGAAGATCGAACATTTGGGAGTTATGGCTCTCTGCATTAGTTCGGTTTTTAGCCTCCAACTGACCTTTGGTGACCTGCACAGGCACTAAAAAAATAGGGCACACCTTCTCACTTAGACTTGACTACATAGGTTCCTTTGCTGTCGCAAATTTAGATGATTTTCCTAACTTCGGTGGATGTGGACTATAGTTGGTCCTGAAAACATGGCAGTAATTTCAAGGTCACTGGAGGTCGAGTGTGAATAATTTATTTGATTGTCAGGACTTCTTCGGATTCTTTTGGAACGAAACTTGGTGGAGACATACTTATAGTTGGTCCTAAAAAACATTTAGGTGATTTAAAGGTCATTGGAGTCCAGACTCCAGAGGTCAATATTTAGGGAATAATGAATAGATACGAGGGCCTTTGTTGCAGAATTAAAACCAGGGTGACGTCATAATAGGAGGTTAGAAAATCCTGAAGCGCAAGCTGAGGGATTTTGCCTCCTGTTATGACGTCAGAGGGTTGAAGAGCATAAACATTTCAATATACACAATTTCAAAGCAGTGAATCACCTCTCTCCTGCGTACTCTCCTATTCAACAAACACAAATCCTAAAACCTTGAATCAGCGACTGTTGTAGCAACATTCCATGAAACAACTTGCCTTCTGAAGTATATGCCTCACCAATTTTACACATCTTCAGTGGAGGCTGGAAACTATTTCGTTTCACTAGTATCTTTTGCTTCAATCGTTCTTGTGTTAATCGCCACATCGGTCAGCTGCCTGGTTCGTGATCATCGAAGGGCTTCCTTGGGCAATCCTGTCCATCATGTCCTATCATCTTGGGAGTCGCCAGCCGGGGGAACCATGTGGCTCTGGGTTAGCGCAGATGTGCATGGTACATCAGGGAGTGAGTCTGGCTCGGGTGAATCTGGTCCCAACTAGTCATTTTGAATGAAATGCTGTGCACATTACGCCACTCCGAATTGACAGGTGACCTCTTGTCTTTTCCGTAACTGATGGCCAAAATCATGAATGTCTTTGCAATCATGGTATGGCATGGTAAATGAAAGTGGTAGGCCATTGGAGAGCTTCATAAGAATTATCATGATCAAGGCTAATATCGCAGCGAATTGAAAACTAAGATTTCCAGTCCGAACCCTACATCGGTACGATGTTCCGTTGCAGAGTTATTGACCTTCAAAGTTTCATTCCTTACACTGATTGTGCAATAACTCAGACGATTCTTATGTACTCCATTGTTTTGATTCATAGTACCTACTTCAATGTTCATATAGGATTTCCTTTGTATATCTCATAAAAGTTAACTACTGGAACCCAACCATCTAACCAAATTTGAGCACCCCTTGCTGGCTATAAGGTTTTTCGAGTGAAACCAGTCATAAATTCCAAAAGGGAACAGAGAATATTTTACAACAATTACAATAAATAATACTGCATGCTGGGTCCCTATTTGTATTGTGCAATTACCATGGCACAAACTTCTAAAGCCTGTATCAGAAAATTGAACGTCGGATTTGGGCATCGGGTTAGCTCAGTCGGTAGAGCATTGGACCTGTGATCAAAAGGTTGCGGGTTCGATTCCCGCTGGCTGGCTTTTCCGGTGCCTCGTCCCACCCAGGCTTTCTGGGAACCGTGTGAGGTGATTTGTAAATAGTAGCGTGCGCTGTGCGTGCATGGCAGCACATTGGGATGTCCCACGGGGGACACGATAACGTGATACACAGTGCGGGTTTGACAAGTCATTAATGATCGAGGGTTATATCTGTGAAGCACTCTGAGCATGTCATCGACGTGAAAAAGCGATATATAAGAACGAGATATTATTATTATTTGGACAGATATTATTAGTTTTCAATCCTCTATATGCTTCGTTTAGGACAATCCTTTGAGGTACTGCCACAGGAGCGACCCTCATTTTGTGTACATGGTGAAGGATTCACAGCTGACAATGAGAGCAGAAGGCAGACCTTGTGAAGATTTGATACTTGATATAAGAATCACCTCTTTATGGGTGCATAATATGCATTGTAACTTGCAGTTGTTGTCTTTGTGTCACATCATTCTGTACTGTTCGTTTGTGCTGTCAAGCGCATTGAGATGTCTTACATGTTTGCTGCCTTATCATTTATTACTGTCCATATTGAAAGTCATACATCTTCCACATGTGGGCAGTGAGTCATGGACTATATACCTCCAGGCCCCCGTCAAGTCAATGCTGCAATGTCTTTCTTGTAGATAACTGACTTTGCCCTGTCAAAAAGAAGGAAGAACAAAGGTGAGAATGGGTCAATACTGCAAAAACTGCCACAAGACCCTGAAGCGTGCAAATGCCACGAATTGGGAAGTACTCCAGATTATGCACACGGACATGAGAACATTTGAAACACACATTAGTCAATCCTAATACTGACCAACTTTAATGATCATCAAATTAAATCTGAGAGGAGAAACCTTTCTTTTCATTTGGTCATTAGGGTTGATATTCAGCCAAAATGACCCCCATATTACCTTGGTTCGAACTGGGGAACCTTTGCAAAACAGTGTTTTGGACTGCCGTGAGCATTGACTTTTTGCGATAGCCGTTTAGCTATGACACATGTATAAACTACAAAATGACGGCTCCCCTGAACCAGTTCAGGAAATGTTGCAGATGCAGTCTTTGCAGAAGCATGTCTTTTGTTTGTGTCCTCTATCATGTGTGGATAATTTAAGATGAATACAACATGAACACACGAGTGCAAAAAAGAAAATCACATTTTTCAGCCGTCTGTGTGCACTAAGCTTCAAAAGATATAGGGAATACGGATAGCAGTCATTCCTGCTTGGCAAAGCTTCATATATTGTACTTTGGTGAGTTCTTGTCTGCCACTCCGGTTTCACTGATATTGGGAGGATTCACTGCATGGCAGGACCATATTGACTGACAGCACTGACTCTCCGTCTGTCTATTCATCTATTTATTCATCTATGATCTATCTAATAATCTGTTCACAACTGATTCAAATTGATACTCCTCCTACACCCTTTGATGGATAATGAATAAACTTGATCACAATGATGACCAAGTGATGGGTCATTCAGGTTGTTATCTTGTTGGCCATTTCATGAGAATATGTCAAATGCGTCTCATCCTATAGATTCAATCCGATGAGCATGGAATTTGGTCCTTATTATTGGGTACCAAAGCTACATATAAGGTGCTACCGATACTACATAAATACACCAGGTAATCAGGGATTTGAGATCACAGGCCTAGGAGTCAAAATAGTCATTTTCGAGGGTCATATGAATGGAGGGCGTCTTCTCCCACAGAATAGATAATAATAATAATAATAATATACAATCTTATATAGCGAAGAATCCAACCCATGGCAGCTCAAAGCGCTCTACGGGTGACAAAAAAGAAAGAGGTACAAAATAACAAATAGAGAACTAGTAACTACATGAGAACAAATGAGTCTACGCTTGAAGGCATCAAGGCAGTTCATCGATTTGAGATTTGCTGGGAGTGCGTTCCACAGAGAGGGAGCAGAGTATTGTAAGCTAGATTGGGTGATTACATTGGTTGACCAGTATTATCATCAACCAGAGTTACATATGGGGTGGGTGTTCAGATAGTTGAGGTCAACCTCGGCAAATGGAGTCTTCTCCTAGTGCTGATTTTGATGCATAGGCGGGCGTGCACCAATGTTCATTAGATTAATAGCATAACTCACTCATTGTTCTTGGTGACCCTATAGAAGTAGTCGGCATAGTCCGATCGCCCCAGGAGCTCCACAAAGTCTTCATCGTGGGTGATCACGATCAGCTGGAAGTTACGCTGGTTCTCACGGCTCTTGATTATGCTGAAATTGGAGGTGGAGAATCAGCAGTGTATTGAACCTAATTTGGATGATACAGGTTCAGGAAGCTACTGGAGGCTCATCAAGGAACCCTGGCAGTACTGATTGTGGGTTAGCCCCAGCGATACTGTTCCCAGATCCCGGAGGAGTGGAATGTTTTTTAGCTAGCCCTAGCCATAAGGCTAGGTGAGCTATTGTGATCATGCATCGGTGTTCACGCT
>JAUOBX010251297.1:0-11507 GCA_032360705.1 Eupentacta quinquesemita
TGAACTTCACTCTAGTAATACTGAGTGGACAGTGTGCGATTATTAGAATCAATAACATTTCGGAGCATCAGTCTTCACTCAATATGCTGTTTTTCTTGCATTTGAAAGGCCTGCAAAACTCCAGCCGAAATTAGTGAAGTGAAATATATTGAATAATCTCTGGTGTGTTAAGTTAAAAACCAAGGATAATATGTAACAATTGTTGTTTAAACTGTCACCCATACAAAAAAGACATGTCAAAACCACAGATGTAGCATGTTGCCTCGTCGAGATATTGCATTTCATGTCAATATATTCGAATATAATTGGTGATATCATGAAGGGGCGGATGTGAAGGAAGCCAATAAACTGTACCCTGAACACAGAAAATGTTGTCGTTTTGCAACGATACAGGAGGCTATACTCACTAAAGAAATTCATAAAAATAATTCAAATATCCTATGAACAATTTCGGAAGCTTCCAATCAAATACCGCTCATAGTTTTTTCTCTACTCAATTCGGAAAAGTGACGGCTTTGCATTATCTTCGTGAGATGACGATCTGTCTGATCCCATGTTACCATATCAAGTACTGAAGGGGAGTATTAAAATTACAAACCTACAAGACCCTCGACCTCTATAGTCACGGAACGATACTCAGTTGATGTACGTTCAGTACCCAATGTTCACTCTCGTTGACTGCTAGTATTGTTCAGGGTTTTTTCACCGTTGCTGGAATTGGCAATGAGTTTATGGATAAGGATCAGTGTCAGCGAATTATTATATTTTGTACTTGAGTGCGTATAGCCCAAATTTCGTCACAAAACGGCAAAAATCAGATAACTTTACTGCAAGGCCCTCTTCTTGCTTCATTTGAAGAAGAGAGCAACAAAAAATGTATATAATTCCGGCAAATATTATTTTATCTAAAGGAAACGTCCTGCAAACATATTCAACAAATCGCAAATGATCAATTTCACAAAGGAAAATAATTGACTTCTGCTTCTCAGAGGAAGATTCAACTCTTGCTGCTATTCAATTTATTTCATTCATAGCTAAACGTATTTTGTTTATACTTCCGAATACTCAGGCTACTGATCAACCTTTCAGAACGTTTGAACATATGGCAGTTTTCCTGCCTGCTCGTGTTTTGGTTATGGATTATCGAATGCAGCAAATATAATTTCACCAGATTTGTCATATCCCTGCAGATGTCATATTTATTAATATTCAGAACGAAAGTCTCCCCAGCCTGTTCAACAAATTTGAAATCCTCAATTGTAGGCTACATACAAACAGAGCGCATCTTATAATGAAGCAATGCAGTGCCATGTGTTACTGCATGTGATGTATGTATATGCCTTCAAGTTTATGCCACAAGAAGAAATACAATAAACATGATATTTGTTTCAGTTCAATGAAATATTTATTCTAGAGCTTTAATTCTATAAAATAATAATCCTAGAGCTTCAACAAACATAGGAAACAGATCGATAACAAATCCACTGTCAAGGTGACGGATTCAGTTAAAACCCGAGTTTATTGTTCCGATTTTTGCATCTCAATATGATTTGCCTGCTCCATCTCTCACTCATACCCATTTTGGAGACTTCTTTCCATTACAAAGCTCTGCCTTACTCTTTTTTTCTTTCTTTTACAGCTTTTTCTAACGAGTCTAATGTTAACTAGTTGTTTCACACTATAATCTGCATCAGTGTTTTCGCTGCGCCTGAGCAGCTCGAGCAATCGTCATGTGTCTCCGTTCGTGCGTTCGTCTTTTAGGAATTTTATATGCATTCGAAAGTGGCCGTCGCCGCACTGCTATGATGACGGCAATCTTGGATTTTGGCGAAACTTATTTTATTGCATATTTACGCGTTCTTGGAACAGGACGATTGTTAGTGTGACAACTTTTATTTATGCACCATACGACCCCACACGGCGGCTCTTTTCCATTTTCGACGAAACTGATCCCATCGCATATTCACGCGTTTCGGAACGTGGCGAACGTTTTGAGACCAACTTCCATTTCCCCCTTATCCGACTCCAACTTTCATCCATTCTTAATTATTCGACGCAACTAATTTCATCTCAGATTTACGCGTTTTAGAACATGGCGATCATTTTAGGACCAACTTTCGTCACCCCTATATGACCCCACTCAGCTGCCATTTAGATGTTTTTTCCCCATCGATTTTATCGCAGATTCACGCGTTTCGGAACCTGGCGATTGTTTTGATGGGAACTTTTATTTTCGCCCCATACGACAATATCCAGCAGCCATTTTGAATATCCCGAAGCAACTTATTTCATCGCATATTTACGCGTTTGGGAACATTCATTTTTGCAAATTACGACTACACCCAGCGGCCGTTCTGATTTTTTTGACACAACTTTTTTCATCGCAGCCGCGTTTCGGAACGTGGCGATCGTTTTAACACCAACTGTTATGTTCGCGCCATTCGACATCACATTTTGACATTCATTCAGTCAGTTCGGTCCTATCACATATGACCCACAATAGTTCACTCAGGTTGGAAAGTGTATGTACTTTAATTTAATATATTCATTTCTACGACAGATACATCATATTTCTTCTATCAACAATCCGAGTACCCGAGAGACTGCCAAGAGGTACGACTACATCCAGCAGCTATTTCTTGACGCATCTGATTTCATCGCAGCCCCATTTCGGAACGTGTCGATTGATTTTCATTTTCTTGCCAAACCTCATTCAGTCAGTTCGGACCTATCACATACGGTTTCTGCCCGCAGCTACCAAGACGTTTACGATTGCGCTTGTTTTTTACATGCCCTGGCTTGTCCTACGCCTGCCATGTTCCCATATAATATATAGAACGCAACATGATTTACTCATGTGTGTCAGTTTATGCGCTTCAATTAATTGTATCCATTTCTACGACAGATGTATCCTATTTCTTCTATCAACAATCGGAGAACCCAAGAGATTGTCAAGAAGTGCTTGATCAGTGCTCGTCCAGGAAATCCAGCGGAATTTATTACATCAAACCAGATGGATATCAAGACCCATTCCAGGTGTATTGTGATTTCGCAGAAGCTCTGAAAGGGTGGACAGTAAGTTTAAATCAGTTTCTATATATCTGTCTTTCTATCTACATATATATATATATATATATATATATATATGATCTATCTATATATCTATTCACTCATCTATCTATATCGTATCCATTCATTCATTTGTCCATCAATCCATCCATCTATGGACCCATGAAGATGATTTTGTTTAGTCTCGGTAGCAAATTGAGCAGATTCGGCTTCCTCCACTTCTCCTTCTTCTTCTTGATTATAATTATGATTATTATAATTGTTACTATTAATATTATTATTATTCCATTTCAATAGGTCATCAGTCGGCGAGTGGCCGATGGTAGTGTACGTTTTTACCGTGACTGGGACAGCTACAAGAGAGGGTTTGGGTTTCCATCTCATGAGTATTGGATTGGGAACGAACGTCTCGCTTACTTGACCAATCAGAGAGAATACGCACTTCGAATTAAGATGATCTTCCAGAACGATTCACGTTACGTTGTTACCTTCAATAACTTTCGAATCAGCGACGAATTCAGTGGATACAGTCTATCCGGCCTGACCCATCACCACAGCACGGGCGGTAAGCTCTTCGTACCACCGCTTCGTTTCGTTCATGGAAATCGCATATAAATCTTTGAAAGTGATGAATACTCATGATTAATGAGTAACATGATTTGCTACTGGGACAGGCCGTTTCCAGGGGTCCTATAGGGCTCTGTTCTTTAAGAAGTTGATACTACGCTTCGCGCGATCCGGTTGACTGGTACCCCTTTTCTTACTCCCCACATAGCAATGCTTGTCTCTGAAAGCGCACATGAGCCTGAATAACGTTAACACTGAAGTATGTTTCTCACACGAACGGGTATATTACGTTTCTGGTGTCGATCAAAAATGTCGATCAAGTGGATACGTTATTGAATTGAATATTGAATACATCAAGGGCTTGTCTTGAACTATTGATATAGCCTACTTGTCACTTGACGTCTTATTTTATTACCAGGATAACGTTGTCATTCCTCTCTCTTGCTCTCATACTGCTAAGTATATATACTGGTCACTTTACATGCCGACAGAAACTTAGTCGAGATTCACTTACCTGCGTGGATACATGTGCAGTGGACATCGTAGAGGGTTGTGTTTGACCTGGTGGGCACTATACATAGACAGGGATGGATGCGTAGTGTGAACTAGCGATGGCATCTTTTTTCGGTTTCCTGGTGTCCACTTAACATGGTGTACGGTAAACTGCACATGCGGACAGAGACTTTATCGGGATTCTCTTGCTTGTGTGGATACCTGTGTAGTGGGTTACGCGGAGGATTGTGTCTGCCATTGTAGGGACTTCATGGACGGTGATTAATGCGCAGTGAAGGGCTAACAATTGTATCCTCTTCTCTCAACAGATCACTCAGTTTCCTGGTGTCCATCGAACATGGTGTATGGTAACTGTACATGCGGCCAGAGACTTTGTCGAGATCCCCTTACCTGCGTGAATACCTGTACAGTGGACCACGTGGAGGGCTGTGTTTGCCCTAGTATGTACGTCATGGAAGGGAGTGAATGCGTACCTCAGAGTGAATGCGGCTGCTACATCAGTGAGGAGCAAACACTCGTTCCGGTGAGTACGGTGACCATTCCTATCCACATTTGTTAATTAGGAGAACAATGATTGATACAATGATCAGCTTCCCGGTAGTGATCGTGATCATACACATGCGAAATTTAATTTTCTTACTTTCTCATGTGATTTGATCCCTTTGTAGTGACGTAGGCCTACATATCACAGGAATAAGAACGTAACACAAGATAATGATAATGAACAACATTTATATAGCGCCTAACATCAAAAGAATCACTAAGCGCTTTACAAGTAAAACAAGCCATATAATAAAATGCATTGGCAAGCAGGATACAATAGTAAAAGGAAAAAACAGTAATACAGTAGAAGGCAGAATTAGTAAGAGGTAAAAAGCAGCCTAAAAAAAAGCGGGTAGTGATGGAAATAATGAAAAACACACAAAGGGTAAATCACCTGAAACGGATTATGAAAAACGTTAACCGTAAAAAAAAATGAGACCACCTATTCTTATTGAAACAAATATATATACAGGGTAGTTGGAGGGAAAGAATATGAATTGCAAAAATGCTAGACATTAAAAAGATAGGTTTTAAGACATCGTTTAAAATTTGTGACTGTGGGTGCAGACCTGATGGCCAGGGGAAGCTTGTTCCAAATTTCTGGCGCTGCTGACTTCAAGAGAAGCTAATATAGCATCAGGACCCCTGGAAAACAGGGATCGATAGAAGGAGTAGGCCCAATACAAATGAGTTGTCATTTTCCGCAAAAGGTGAACTGTGGTCATATTATTTGGCGTATAAGGAGATTAATTGATCGATAGTTATTGTAGCGTTGTAATACAGACGAAAAGCAGAATTATTACTCAGAATTTTGGAATGTCGAACTATTGAACCCCACAATATTGGTACCCCAGCAAAACCATGATTTCTCATATAAAAGAAGTGTACTGGTCACCGATAATACATCTCCTCTCATTTAGGAAAGAGGAACTTACATCAACTCTGATTGTTCTATGGAAGCGACCTGCACGAACGGACAGCTGACAATAAACCAGGCATATCAATGTGACAATAATGCAGTTTGTGATGAAAGGGAAGACGGGCGTAAATGCTACTGTAATGAAGGCTACGAGGGGAATGGAGAAATGTGCACATCTACTGCGAGCGACTGCATGGATGTATACAACAGAGGGTCAACAGCCAGTGGGGTCTACAGCATTAAACCGACCAACTGGGCTGGGTCACCTTTTGAGGTCTACTGCAACATGACAAATGGCGGAGGTTGGACTGTGAGTACACAACTTATTTCTGAAACTAACATAATAGCACGCATTCAATAGGCCTACTATGGTGTCTGGTACAAGGGACCAGAATGCGTTTTCCATTTCTTGTCCGCTTTGCCAACTCGGAGGCAAAAGTAACTAGATGACCATACGGTTGCAGTATTTTGAGGTCCTGGTACATTGTGATCTCATCCCATGGCTTCTGACCGACGTTAGTTTCGTCTGGGTTTGCTATTTTCACTGATGCTGCAGCCGTGGCAGCCTCATTAACGATGCCCGAGTTTATGCCTTCCGTGGTCTCGATCCGGATCTCAAAGTCCCATAGAGTGTCTTCACCTTGTCAATTCTTCTATCGCATCCGGTTTGTTGAGTCAGGTGTTGATGTGCTATAATTTGGCATCCTAATACCTGCACACATGGTGGTTGATGGCAGTGGCGGTCTTGTTTATTGTCTTGTACAGACTCCCTGCACTTTTCTGACGCGCTGTTATGATGTCATAAACCGACTTTCCGACCGTAATTGTAACTAGGACCTCGTGATTTCCATTATCATTATTATTATCGTTATTATTATTACTGAATTGTCATTTCAGGTGTTTCAACGTAGAGCGGACGGATCTGTGGATTTCTACCTTGGGTGGAGTGACTATCAGGCTGGTTTCGGTGACTTGAATAACGAGTATTGGCTCGGAAATGATAAACTATACTATATAACGAATCAAAAGGCTTACGGAATGCAGATCGACTTGGTAAATTCACTGGGAAGCCCTTACTACGCTGAGTATTCATCCTTCAGTATCAACGACGCGTCTGATAACTACCGCTTGGTGCTTGGCACATTCAGTGGTACTGCCGGTAAGTTAATGATAAGTTTAGCCCTGCTAATTCTGACTGCAAATTCAACTGCTCTAGAGCGTTTCATCACAGCCCTGATCATTCGCCCTGATCATCAGTGACTTGTTGAATCTGCATAATGCATTACGCGACTCGTGCTGTTCAATTTCGATAAGCGCTTTCCTTGTATTACACATCGTATCTTCCGGGGGACATCCCGAAAGTGCTGCCACATATGGCGAACGTCACTATTTACGAGTCACATCACAAGGTTCTCAATAACCCCTGGGTGGACCGGGGCATTGTATATGAAGCGCTTTCGGCACCACAAGATCCTGTCGGTTATAGACGGTATTCAGCCTGGAGCTCCAGCTTATGCGATCCCCAGTGTACTCAGCTTCCAACTTCAAGCACACGTTCTACATAACTGATATTCTGATACCATAGTGGCACGTTCGTGTTGATATTTCGCCTGTTGTGTGGTCATTGTATATCTTTTATATTATTTAGCTTTGTTGGATACGCCTGGTAAAATTTGGGAGATTGCACCCCATTCCCTCTGAAATCATTAGTGATAAAAAAATGTCTGGCCATTTGTGAGGCTGTATAGACTATCTGACTATATAAGGAGGTGAACGAAGAATTATCACAATTTGATAGCCAAAAAAGATGTTACGTGATTTGGTATACTGGAAATGAATCACCAAGTGAACTAAACGACTGTATTCCAGAGAAAATAACGAAGGCAATATATTGTCAACAATGAAAAGAAGACTAATAAAGAACCATTATTATGTTAAAAATTTTGATCGAAGAAGTCTCGGGCACCGCCACAACTGGGAAAACCCTCATATCCAGGTTTCCTGTTCGCCTCTTTCATCCCAAGGGTCGTACAATCAGCTAACTGGCAGTCTCATGGCTCCTCCTGTGGTCACTCTGAAACCTAATAACCCTTGCGTTGAATTTGAGTAAATATTCAGCTTGCTCTTACACAAGACAATTATCAAACTCCCTCGTTACCACACTCCCTCTAGCAACCGTGACATCACGGCCAGCTACAAATCCTAGGCAAAGGCAGATTTCGACTGAGCCGAGACAATGTTTTCGTTCTATTACTTTGGCAGGTTATGACGCCCTAAATCACCATCGGAATCAGCAATTCAGCACGAAGGACCGCGACAACGATGTGTATATTAGTTATAACTGTGCCTAATATTGGCACGGAGCATGGTGGTACAATAATTATTGCCATGATTCCAACCTCAACGGAGGCTATGATGGGAGTAGTTACGATGGTGTTCGATGGTATAATCTTCCGGGTAACGAATTCAGCATCAAATTCACCGAAATGAAGATACGGCCAGTATAAACGACCGTGAAATCGTCCACGTCTAAACTCAAGTCGAATACATCCGTCTTTAGTGATTATGCCAACCAGTTAACCGGGACTACAAACACTCTCTAAGATGCAGCAACCATTTCAATAACTCAGGTTGCAGTTACTTCTGCATAAAATCATATAATGCTGACTTTGTATACACGTGTTTAATTTTGTTTATTCAACAGACAATGAGAGATACATAATAATAGCGAGCCGTATACGAGGACGCAATATTATTTCAATTTAACATATGTTACCCTTCATTTTCCTCAGTTTTCCTCAACACAATTCATATCCAAACTATTGTTACTATAACAGAAATGTAGTTAGGTAAAGCCCAATGCACGTACATGGGTCATCCATCAGTGAGATAATGCGACCATGTTTATGAGGATGTTGCAATTGACTGTCTTCACATGGTAACGCCTTTATCCGTCGAGTTTCTCCTTACATTGCAAATGAAATGTGCAGATTATGTAAAGCAAGATGTGCATCCTAAAAAAAGTTGCGCAATTCCTTTCCGTACTATATTGAATCATATAGTTTGGTCGTGAATACATGTTTTCTGACTGTATCCTCAATATCTCAAAATCCATATTTATGGCTGGTGCACACTTCATCAGTTAACGTTAGAAAATTGTCTATGAAACCGTCAAATAACGACGCTGTCGTTTGATTTGATTCGATTCGAATTCTACAGGTTCAGGAAGCCACTGAAAGCTCATCGAGGAACCCTGGCCCTGTTGATCGTGGATGCGCACCGGCGATAACTCGCCCTCTTGTTTCGACTATTGCTCAGATGTTATCGAGACGGGGGTGTAAAGTTACCAATCCCAACCTGCTCTCGGGACCGCCATTTTACGTCCTCATCCGACGGACGACCAGTGAACCCCGTGATCTAACCACTCTCTCAGATCCTGGAGGAGCGGAAGCATTCGGTTTTTGCTTTTTGTTTGTGTATTTCCGAAGTCCAACCACGGTAACTGCGTACAGCCGACCGACGCGACTTATTGCAATTTACCGACAACAACTCCCCGTAATTAACAAGCCTTCTGTACCAGACACCAAGATCTCACCAGTCATCACTGTGAGTACAGCCACCACTGGAGAAAAAACGCCCGATGGTGATTGTGGGAATCCAACCCGGACCAAACCGGACCCATCGTACTGCCAAGCGCCACTGATACTGCTCGATCACTTTTCCGCCGCATGACACCACGTCAACATCCATTCAAATGTGTTTCGAGACGGAATTTGCAATTATCAATCATACATTCCAAAGTAGTAGAAGTGAAACGAAAATTCCAATGGGGTAGGGCTAATCTGTCGTCGCACCTTCGTTATTTCTATTCAAGAGGCGAATTTGACACTCCCGAAATACCTCGCAAATATTATGGAAAGGAGGGACTGCAAAAACAATATCCCATCACAAATTTGGAAAGCATTCCGCATTGACTTTAAGTTATGATGATGATGTATTTCTTCGATATCGAACAATATCGATCACTGGGCAGGAGATCATGTGAACACAGTGGAGACTCAGATCCCGTGACATCATCAAATATTATTATGGGATATCAGTAAAATATTTGAAAAATAGTATGCATGGATAATCAATACATGCTTCCTGAGAAGGTTTCAGTTTATGACTGATACTGTTATCTTTCCAGTAATTAATGGTTGCGGCGAAGGTTAACGTCCCTGGTCGTCTTTCCCAGGATTATGCAGTATCTGTAATGTATATTGATCTCACTCAGATGAATTACAATAATACACATTAGCAGGTTGATTCCATTTGAATGATACGAGGTCATGAAGCCGCTGAAAGCTCAATTAATGAACCCCGGCCGTGTTGATTGTCGATGAGCACTGACGATAACTCGCCTTTTCACTTCGACTATTGCTCAGATATATTGGTGTAACCAACCTAACCTATCCCCGGAACAGTCATTTTGTGTCCCACGGCAACCAGTGAACCCGATAATATAGCCAGTTGCCAGACCCTGAAAGAGCCGAAAGTCTGAAATCCAACTACGGTAACTGCGTCCAGACAAACGACAGACTTATTCCAACTAACAAAAACAACACCCAGTAATTTCCATGGTCACTGTTCTACATCAAAACCTGCAGGAATACCAAGACCTAACCAAATCGCAACTGCAAGTAGTACAGCCACCTCAAGGAAAAAGCCCCGTGTCGAGTGGAGGGGATCGACCCCGAACGTACCCGATATTCATGCATGTGTCATTCTCGAGTCGATTGCCCAGTCTTTCAGAGGAACTGCAAATAAGTGTGATCGCTGTGGTCATTTAGGACCGGCGGCCCGGAGCAAAAAAGTAGATGAACGAGGTACCAATATCTGAAGATAGACTTGTGCGAGATATCCCATATACATGGAAATGCATTACTGCCGAGCCCTATCTGCTGGATGTGGACCCTGAGGCCCCGGGAGAAGGGACCAAAAAGAGGTCTAAACTAGATATTGGGCCAATAGATACAATTGTTTAAACCACCGTCAAATTGTTCATTATGATATACCGTTCACCGAATAGTACAGAATAAGAGAAAGAGAAAATGGACCAACATAAAATGGACCAAAATAAATATTGGAGATACCGGTCGAAACAAAGTTCATATTTTAGCCTGCCTAAAATGGAACATGGAATTGACCATTTGAGGGTAAGCGATCCCTGTCTAGCATCGTAGAAGAATACTGAGTACTGAACCATGCATTCCTGAGAAACTCGATCTGTTGCAAATATTTGTGCCACAGTGAAGTGCCCATCCAGAGTTTTCGGAACCAGAATTTGAAGTCATGCATTGCAGTTAGTTCGAAGGACTCATCCGTTATGTATTCAGTAATACGACCTGTCATTGTTGGGCATTAGGATAGGTGCCTGGTTGGAATGGAAAGTACATGTGGGAATTTGTTCAATGTACTTATCGGTGGCATGCATGTCACGACCCGCCTCTCTGATGAGCATCCCGTTAACCAGTGCAACAATAGTGGTGAGGACTCTACCCCCATGCTACTAACATGTGGAGTTAGTATTATATGTTGTATAGTAACAATTTATGCTAATAGTGACTTGAGCCAGTTTCACTGCAAATAAGCCCATAACTTACTGCCCACCATAGCTTGGTTCGGCCCATCCCCTGCTCATCGAGTGCTGTTACGGGCGTGCCTCTCCTCATGACCTAATCACGCAACGCGTTTATGTCTGTGTCCGGAGATGAATGTTTGACTTTAACTGGGTGCAATTGTTTCGTGAATCAGATGACATGGAGGTGACATTGATCTCCTCAGAATTGAGGATGATGACTGATCAGTTGTTATTGTTATGGTGAAAAGAGTGAGGTGCTGTGAGTGCAGCTTA
>JAUOBX010251408.1:0-11506 GCA_032360705.1 Eupentacta quinquesemita
ATTAATGTTTTTACGAAAACATGTTTTCAAATAACGTTTTTATGACATATTTATTACACCACATTTAACGTTTTTAAGACATTAGACGAAACATTTCCATAACTTTTTAAAAACGTTTTTGTGTTTACTGGGTTACTGCCCTCCTAGAGGCACCAGCATTGCCCAGTCCAGCTGTGTCTGGTAGGTGGAGCTTGTTCCATTTCCCATTGATTCAAATGGCTCAGTGTTGCCGGATCTAGTGTTACTGTTGTGTGGTATGAACATGCTCTGTGTTTGGGATTTCTAGTTGGTTATGTATGATTTCGTGGCAAGTAGACATTTCTCATGTACTGCAGTGAGTCCCAGTTCAGTGAGAAAATAATATGAGTAATACTCCACGGTGCGCCTGAAGCGACCAGTGACAAACTAGGTTGAATATTATTCAATTCCCTTACACCAGGGGCAGTATGAGGGGAACGAACCTGGGAGGCGTATTCGAGCTGGGGACACAGACGAATTTTGGGGGCAGCTCCTTTCACAATATCTATTGTTTACTCAGCAATAAATTGAATTAGTTGTTTAAATCTCTTACGGTTTTTTCTGGGCTTGAATCAGTCATCGATCGTCTAATTGGTGACGCCTTCTTGGCCAGTCCTTCGTTTGTGCTAAAATCAGAATAAAAACGGAAAGTATGATTTGTTATCTGCCGATATAATCAGGATTTCACAAGGATTGTCATGAACGAAGCTAAAATCATAGAGGTTTGAAAACTGATCATATCAGTCCAGACCCAACGTTCATATACGATCTCCGTTACTGAGTTACATGCTTTTGCAATCTGTGCCATGGTGATTGCGCCAGGGATGTAGTCGAGACCGGAGGAGCCGAGACCGAGACCAGAGGAACCGAGATCGAGACTGGCCTCAAATGTGGATCCTTAAACTGTAGGTATGGCTTTCTCAGTCTCGAATCCTTAAAATAGGCTGTATTATAGGGCCCCACATACCGAGTGCCCCACGCCCCCACACGCTGGACCCGGCCCTGTATATTATGCTGGGAGGACGAGAGAGTAAAAATGTAATTATTTTTTTGGGTAGGCGCATATTATTGGACCTATTAGGCGCTATATAAGTATTGCATCATCGTTATTATCATTATCAATAATACGTGACTGGCAGGTTAAGGATATTAATAGCGGGTATTATAACGTCACCATGTTAGCGGTGACTATTTTGGAGAAAAGATTAACTCCAAAGACGTTTTCCCTTCCCGGGGTCCCGCGTGTGTCATGGAAGGTGCGATATTATTATCTCTTCGTAGGTATTCGTGTGTATATTGTGTATATGCTCGCATGAGTGGTGTTCAATAATAATATCATCGCTATAGGCAGGCAAGCCAACCAGGCAGCATACCCATCCATTGTCCAGGCTCATACCATCGACTATTCACGGTTCGGGTGGTGCCGTGCTGGGTGCGCTCAAGCGAAACGCTCGACGATTAACAACTCAGTGTACTAGGCTATAAAACCTTCAACTCCATGAATAGGCCTTCCGGATGTGTTACACAATTGAAGGGGATACGCGTAGCCTATTAGTTACGTTCAACACAGATCAGTGCCTGTATCCGAGGGGGCCTAGTCCTGTCTGTCATTTCATATTTTTTCATTCACCTGGGCAATGAGGTGTTAACTGTTAAGCTACAAATTCCTTGGGCATTGATATGGAGGCAGGTGCGGATCGAATTTGGAAATCACTTTTTTCACCAACAAAGACTGAAATTGGTCAACTTTGAAAATAAATTATTTGGTAATCAGTTGGAGCTATCATAAATAGATAGGGTAGGTGCTAGGAGAGTGGACTACCTTAGGGCATTTGGCTAGGGTCAGTGGACACCTTGGTACTTGCGGGCACTGATTCTAAATTCGTACCCATCTAATTTAGAATCAGTGCCCGGAAGTGACGTACATGCAGGTAGTTATTGCTTGCAACTACAGTTTCCTCCATAGAATTAAGAATTTATCTTGACGAAATATCTAGACAATTTTCTCAAAGAATTTCCTTTAGGATTTTTGACAAATTATTCCAGTATTTTGGTGATGAACAGTGTCAAAGTTAGTATCAAATGGTATGGTGGACACCTTGGTACTTGCGGGCACTGATTCTAAATTCGTACCAAAACATTCACCTACCTCTCTCCAAACGTGCTTTTTTCTTTCGTGCTCTTGCTATCTTTGTCACATCGGCGAATCGACCGGTTATAGTCTATGGTTAACGCTAGGCCTGACGTTGCGCCCGCTGTGGTTGATGTTATCGTTAGGCTAGTACTACTAGTAGTAGTAGTATCTGCGGAGTTTTCCGCGAGGATGGACTTCCCAATTTCAGCTTCAGGGCAGGGTAAATCTCTCCATTCTACCGCACATTTCAACACTTTACCTTTCGTTGTGTCACTGAATTCAATGATATTACCCAGTGCCCCTTCTGTACAGTGTATGGCGCACCGACCAATGCGTTGACGAGGTCGACGCCATTGATGTGATGATGACTGGCTCAAATCATATCACATGTGACCCATTTTGAATGTTATGATTGACTGTCGGTTGCGTAATCGCTGGATACTGGCCTAAATTTTGGAACAAAAATTACGTTAAAAATAAATTCGATTTCGGGGAGTAGCGCAAGCTGATTGCGCGGGGAGGTGGAATAATGAGTTCAGTGACATGTTATACTAATGCTAGAGTAATTTTAATTTAGTGTAGTAATTTTCTGAACGGAATGATGGAATTTCGAGACGTGGCCCACGGCCCAATATGTGCGTTTTGGAACGTGGCGATCGTTCTGAGACCAACTTTCATTTTCGCCAATTGCGACCCCACCCGGCGGCCATTTTGAGTCCATTGACGAACTGATTTCATCGCATATTTGTGCGTTTTGGAACATGGCAATAATTATGAGGTAACTCTTAATTTCGCACATTACGACCTCACCCGGCGACCATTTTGAATTTTTCGACGGAACAGATTTTATCGCAGATCTACGCGGTTCGGAACATGGCAATCATTTTGAGACCAACTTTTATTTTTGCACTATACAACCCCACCCAGAGGCCATTTATTTACAACAGGTGACTAATTCAGTCAGTTCGAGTCTACCACATACGGTATCTGCCCGCAGCTATCAAGATGTTTGATGATTGCGCTCGCCTGGTTTTAGCCTGGTGGGGCTTCCGCGCTACAATGTCCAACATCTCCCTTGAGGGCGCTCTCATAGCTGACGATTCAATAGCGGATGTCACGCCCCGGTGCCCCCATAACCACTCGGCCAGAATATCGGTTAACTACTTCAGTTTCGAGCGGCGCGTGACAATGGGAATAGCCTCTGTAGCCTATTTGATACGTCAGGCAGTATGGGGCTAATGGTCGAGACTGAAATGTTGGAACATCTCCATAAGTGGTAGGCGAAGGGTCAATCGCACCTTACTTAGGTAACGTCAAAGAAACACTCGATATTGCTCAGTCATGAAAGACCAGGTGGCCTCCATAGACGCCCTGATTACCTGATCTCGGGGCGCAATGGAATTTACATGTTCTGGGCAAGGTGCGCAATGTTAAGGGAGGTGAGGGGTTCAGAAACTGTGTTGGACAAGAAAAATCAGTTTTGCGTTTTAACTTTCGGGAACTTTTTGTTGTTGTTGAAATTCCACCAGTAAGTTGCCATTGCCATGGCAACTGATCCCACAATCTGGAACAATGGTTTCTTGGGCAGTGTGCGTACCTACCACATACCCAGATCTCGACTCCATGGCAACAACATGAAAAAAAAGAATCTGTAACTATGCAACATAGGCCTCAACATGATGTAGGACTAGTAATTATATGTGCTGTACATGATGAGATATGGGATGTTGAAGTTAGGCTCTCAAACCCCTCCCCCCCCCCATTAATTCCCCAGTTCCCAGACATTGGATGGACAGACGCATGTGATGCGAGAAAGTCGAAAAATGTTGTACTTGTCTGGGCCCTACTGTGAGCGTCCCATGTCCTATCAGATTATAGTAAAAATTACAGTAAAGCTGATTTCGTTTCCTTGCATGGATCGACAAACACCATTATTAAGTAATTGCATGATTCAATACGCTCAGGGCTTGAGCTGTCTACAAACCTGAGCTCACGAGACACAACATCCAAACTTGATGCTCTCGGAGGGAAGTGCGTCAACAGTCAATAAGTATATGAAAGCTCTAGGACAATATAGGGTACCATTTTATATTGTTATCAGAGAATTTTCCAACGTTCTAGTGATGATTTACAGAAATGAATTGACAATAAATTATGACAAAATACCCTATGAATCGCTAAAACCACGAATGCAAAAGCATAGGCCTAATTGTAGGCCATAATTTTCATTGGAAAAATGTTTTTCAATTGTATATGTATATAGTGGTAGTAAAAGGGTAAATTGCCATTCAATCAATGAATTAGCATAAAATCATAATCAGCGACATAGAGAACACCTAAAATGTTGTAATTTGAATGCCTGAACCGCATTTTACAGTTAATCATATTTCCCGATGGCGGCCATTTGGGTTTTTCCACAATATGGCTGCGTTTTTTTTGGCGCTTGGCAGAAATCGAAAGAGTATTGTGTGGGCAACATCTGTGCACAATTCGGTGCTTTTCGAAAGAAGTGCGCCAACCATCCCCTAAGCTCCCAGACTAAGTGTGGTCGTTTCGGTGTCATCTGGGAGCGAGATGGCTGTGGGTGTCACATGTGTCACGGGTTGTCAGGTAATGACAGGGGTAATGACATGAGGTTAACAGATAATGCTGCTTTGCTGGCTGTGGATTCTCTGAGGAGGCTTATTCGTTGGAGCCTCACATGCCATGGACTGAATTCCAATCCTTTGGTGATGCTGTGGATAGCGCTGTTATTAGGTTCTACGTTTCGACGTTTACCTTGCCAGTGTCATCAACAGCATAAATTGTGTCTTGCAAGCTCAAGGCCAATAGACAACTTGTCTGGCATTCGTTGTCATGAAATCACTGGGTTGTGACGTGTGGCAGTTACGATATCTAAACAAGAGAATCAAGCTCCCTCTGTTTAGCGCAATTTTAGTTTCAGTATCGCTATATTCCGTCGAGGCGGGGACGCTCACTACATGGATGACGCAGAGATTGTACACCTCTCTGACTAACTCAGTTCGCCGTATCCTTAGATACCGTGTGATCAACAATTATCCATTGTTGTGAATTGAGTACTTTTAACCAGGTCCTGTAATCTGATTTTTTTGAAGATCTCGGAACTGATTGTGAACCATAATAATAATAATAATAAAAAGATCTTACTATAGCGCCAAATACCAAGGAGGCCTCTAGGCGCTTTACAAAGCAAATCAAAGCAAAAAAGTTAAACAGGCATGTACTCGCTAATATTATTATATACATACATTAATGGATGAGTAAAGAAAGGGTGAAAAATAAAGGAATTATTAAATAAATATATAAACAAATAGTCATTAGTCATCCATCCTATTGGTCACCCAGGGGGATAATGACGCGGTATCAATGATACCGGGGACAATAAACGGACCCTGTGGGAAGAATATTTGACATTCGTTATGAGGGTCAGCTAGTGGGGTGATGTGTGACACCAAGGGGTAGACGGTCGGACTCCTGCTCGTCACGATAGGACAGAAGTCTCTGTCGGGCATGTTGAGTACTGCCGACTTCCCTGATGTTCTTTTCATTTTCGTCCTTTTGAAGTGGCTAGGGTGATATTAACTTCCCACCTAATCGAGTTTGAGTCAACCCCTTTGGAACGTTTGAATAAGTAAAGAAAGTCGTAGGAGTACATCAGTATAATTTTGATAATAATTTACTTCAGACTTTTCTTTGTACTGAGGTTACTTCCCACGCTATCCTTGCCATGAGAGTTTCTCGATCTTTGATATTGTCTGTCTAAATGTCAATGGTGTATAATACATAAAGTAATACTCTCAATTGTACGACTGCTATTGAATAAACACTTGAACTAACAATATAATTGTTATTGAATCCGTTAGCAATTGGCTATTTCAGTTTTACTGCATTCAATCACTGCAATTTGAAAGTAAAAGTCCAAACATGTCGTTGAAAAGTTGAAACATTTTTTGAGGCATGCTCGAACCGCTCTCACGCGATGACATGTATATGTATTTGACTCATTGTTCCTGCCGATTTGCGAAATGAGTGAAAACAGGCAAACTCGTTTCTTCAGTGTCGTAGACAACTAACAGTGTAAGTGAATTGACATAGCTATATAACATCAGGCCAACGTACTGTATGTCGCACAATATCTCACAGGAACCATTCTCCAAATCCAGTTCTTAGGTCATTCATTCCTCTCAGCATCAACTAGTCCTACATAATCCTCTCACAAGATTGTGTTAGGTTCAGTTAATGATGAAACCTCGATGTACTTTAACAAAGCACTTCACTCGAGCTTGCACTGTTCGTTTCCACCTTCCTCGGGCGTGACCGGACAATTGGCTCCGGACAATTACTACCCGGACTATGTCCACTTAGCAAAGTTGCTTCTTTGTGTCACAGTTAGGGTTTGGGTCTAAAGTTGTGGTCAGGTTTTGGGGGTAATTGTCCGGGTGAAAGTTGTTCGCGAACTCGCTTCACGTGATGGTGACGCAGAAGGCGATGTCTTATCGTCGGAAACGAGGAGTCGAACGCCTCATCAAAGAAAATATACTAACACAAAGTGGAGCGGGTGGCATAATCAAGCCAGGGTGTATATGAATATTCTCTTTGTAGACTGTATTATGAAGCTTCGCTCCCTTGCTAGTGGAGAAAATACTTGAATGTGTGTGCAACATGTGGTCGGACCCTCACCGTCTGTATCATCGCTCATCACCCTCTCTTCGCCTTTACTGGTTTGAAGGTTAATATAACCATATCTCAACCCGTTTTTTTCCTCATGACCGAAGTGGGTAATAATAATCACCCCACAGAACACGACCTTGTTACAGTCTAGTGGAATATTTCGACTGACATATGCCATATATTGTAATAGCAAGTATATAAGAGCCCGTGAATTACATTTACAGCACAGGTTTCTGTTACCCCACTGATGCCATTCCCTAGTTTTGTAGTCAAATTCATTGCAGTATCCTGATCACAGCAGATTACTACCGTTTTTGCCGGGTGGGAAAAACTGGTTCACCCACCAATCAAACGCCCTGGAGGACGTCTTGTACGTATCGACGACTACAGAGCCCTTCAACCATCATACAACCAAATTGCCCTAATTATGTTTCCACCGTTTGCTCACCTGCTAAATCTCTGACATTCGATATGATCGTTTGATAGCGGTCAGTCTTGATGTTCTCACGTCCTCAGTTCATCAATGCAGGAGTGGCTAGAGGTTCAGGTAATCCCCAGCCACGTTTCCTCGCCTCCCGTTGTTGTCTCATACCCCGTGATCTTGCTGTCGCCGACGGTCTATCAGCATGTTTGAATCACCTTTCTGGATGCCTTGGAATGCCAGTATTAATATATATTGTGATCAGGAATCGCCTGGTTCCCACACTGAAATTTATCCTAAATCGTTTTGAGATAAAACAAAAGACATATTCATCAACATCAGGAGCAACAACAATAGACAACAATAACAGATAGGCAGTTTTCGTGAGCTGTTTTTAAATGAATACAATACTGGTATATATATCATATAGTTGATTGTTCAATGTATGGGAGTTCAGTTTTTAGTCATGTTTCCTGACATCTATCCTCTGCTCATCCTCTGCGGATTTTTATAGCGCCTTACTTGCGGCATCTCGAAACGCCAAACAATGGTTCCCCCCTGATTCATTTTTGACCCGCACATTCCTAGCTCGGCCGCACCCGTCACACAAGTTTGTTATGCGCAACGCTATATCAGGAGCCTGGGAGGAGCAGGTAATTCAGATAAAGTACCTTGCCCGAGGATACAACGTTGATTTGAACCCATAACCTCTGAATCTCGAAATCGACGCTCTCAGTGTATATATGAGGAATATATAGGCAATATATCGTTGCCCAGTTCTCCAATACGACCAAACAACATGTAATTGCCTAGATATGGTTCCGAAGAGTCCAACCTATAGTCATCTAAGAATCCATATTATATCACCTTTTGGGATCGTAGTTGAATATATCATAGAACTGATATTGTACATGCCTCTCAGTCTGATGTAGTTGCATGAAGCTGATATTCATTTGTTTCCAAGTCATGAAACTATTGATAATGGCCCTCTAACCTCTATAGTTCGTGCATATCGTGGATTCGTGCATGCCTTCATCTCCATCTCACTTCATTTCAACGTCACTTTCTCGGCTAATGCTAATGTTTATCATGCGTCCTAAATCAGGTTAGGCCTACCTGAATGTAGTGTAATATGATCATTTCTGTTGTCCGCTATCATCTCTCATCCTTCGTTGTTCATTAATTATACCGTACCTCCCATCCGTTGATATAGGTCTCTGCTGTTTTCCACACTGACTGCAACCATAGGCTCATCTGTTGTCAACCCGTTTTCTCCTCTCCCTATTCACTCATCTGTCTCATATCTGGTTTTTCAAACGGGCTTCGTCATGGTCAGTTGACTTTCACCGAAGTCTTTGCTCTGTTAATATTGCATGTTGCATGTTTTTCACACTGTTGGGAGATAGTATGAGTTTGGCTCACCGGCGGCCACACATATTTTAGCCCCAAGTTACCAAAGATCCACACACTGCTGAATAGAGCATTATGAACACCAACGTGTATGGGCTATTTTTTCTTTTAACGTGATTGGCACGGTTCCTGAACGAAGACCTACTGCCTCTACTGGAAACAGTTGCAGCGAATTGATATTCATCCTACTTGGCGCTCAATTTCCATGACACGAAATCTTGGTGGCATTTCCTGACAAATTATTCCTCCGTAAATAACCCGATGTTGCGCGATGTTGTTGATAGAGAAGAAGGTATGGTTCACTCACCTATCAACTATCTTTAAGAAACTCTTGTACTCGACGATTTCAAGGCCCTTCAATCGTGCTCCGTCTCACAACCAAATTGCCCTAATATAGTTTCCACCGTTTGCTCACCTGTTACGCACATTCGATGTCAAATTTCATGTATTTATTCGTTCTTCTAAAATGTAACGTACAAAGAGATTGAAAATAGAATGTCTCACCCCATTTTTTTAAACTGACTTCGTCATAAATTTAATCCCTTTGCTGATCTTCGTAGAACCTTCAGTTTTGCTTCGTTGCGTGAGTCCTGCATGTTTTATACCCGGTTGGACTTTAATATGATGTTATAATTCATGTCACAACAAATCATTAGAATACATTGGGAGCGGGAACGCGTATGAGCCATTTGATCTTTTAAATTGACTGACCCGGTTTTTATGATCGGAGACCTACTGTCCTCCTTAGTGGAAACAATTGCAGCAAATTGAAGTGACATTCTAATACGATAGTGAACTGAAACTGTGGGTTATACGCCTTATATGAACTATGTTCCTGATCTGAGCTTATTCGACTGTCCCTGACCACTATGACATGAAACCATACCTCTGTGACCCCCCACACACCCTTCCCCCCTCAACATAGAGAAGTATATGTTGTTTATATCGACGCAATGAGTGATCAAAATCGTCAGCTGAAATATGTAGACCCCTACTCCAAGATGTACCCGTGCTGCAGCGCCGATCATGGGTTGCGTGGTCTTCCGAACAACTGGTCATGTGCAGATTCAATACAGTGACAGAACAGGATCGTCTACCTAGAGGCGTCTAATTTCTCCCAAAGGGGTGCAGTCATGCAGCTTAGCCGCATCATCCAGCCTCCTCACCTACCCTGACGCTGTACACATAATCCTGTCAGCGGTACCCTTGGATACGACGGAGTGGAGTAGTCAAATGACCCGACATCATCGCAACAGTGAGCGTCCATGTCTCACAGGGGTTTTACAAGCCTGGAACCACAATTGAACAGGAGACACGGACCTGGGTTTCTCCGATCACATATTGTGATAGTCACTCGTTACCATCCGAGGTACTTATACGTCTACTAATATCATGCTCGCATATCGTTGTTTCACGACGCCATGGCACTGCCATGGTAAAATGGAGACTCCCGCATTTCAGACTAAACACCTACATTATTAACTCGACAACACTTTTCAAATCATCCGCAACGAACTAGATATTGGTATCATTTCCTGACACAATACAACTTATTAGCCTTGCCAGTGTTCCAATGCCAATTGAGAATCTCAGTGAGTAATGTAACATCATCCCCAAAGGTCCATCCTGAAGGAGCCAGACATTTCTAAATGAACCATACAACCAGTCACCCCACCGTTCAATTTGTTGAAATATCGTACGTTGGAAATGAAAGTAAATCTATATACATCGATTCAGAAAATACACTTCATTGCATCGTCCCATCGAGCCGTAATGACCAACCTTACAACAAGCCGTGCTTATACAATTCTTTGTCTATTTAGACAGCCTGAATTCAACTACCACTTATCATTATTATTGGTAGTAGTATTAACAGGAGTAGAAGTATTACTACTCACCGTCGATCGTGGAAACGATGGTAATACACTGGGGGAAAGGAGAAGAGAATTGTGCCACTTTTGTAATATAGCTGTTAATGATCGGTGATGTGGAGGTAGCGAATATTGGGAACACATAGTGTAGTCAGCTGTGTCCTCTCAATGAACGTCACCTCCCCCAGTTATTTTGTCAAGACGTTACAGTTTTCCCAGGTATTGTCTTGTCGGATAAATTCCCCATGTCGCATGCTGCTGAATTGAGTCGGGATAGGCAGACAAATCGTCCTCGTACGTTTGGATTAGTCACGGTGTATAATTAGTGTACGTACATTCATACATCTGAGCGAATGAGTGACTATGCGTCATAGCCGATAAATGACATGAAACCGTTCTGGCTTGATCCCGGTCCGATCCCGGCACTTACCAGTGGGCGATCTCACTTGCAGATGCGACTAGCGGGGACGAGGCGTCAGGTTCTGCCGTAATGTGTTGGACTTGATGATTACGAGACGGTGTTTTGATCAGTTGCAATACTTCGGGTCGGTCAGGTGTACGTAGTTATCGTGTTTGAACCTCCTGAAAGATTCAGCTCCTCTAGGATCTGAGAAATTGATCTGATCATGGTCGCAGTAGAATGACTTTCATGGAGCAGACTTGTTTTGGTTATTGGTAACACTATGAACTCATACAGTTACTTGATACAGTTACAGGTTCTTACACGATAACACTACATTATCTGAAGAACTATTCCGCGATAGTTTGCGAGGCAGTAATTCTCAGGAAATTATACTTCCACCACACCCCAGCAGACTTGTGAGCAGAGTATTGGTATGAAGGACATTAGGTACGACAGATCAGTGGATGACAAAGAGCAAGGGGCATGTTCTCAAATGCCCCGCTGATTGAGAGCCTGTCACACCTGCACCACAGACAGTTAGCCAAGTATACATATTT